>CAJNIZ010043501.1:25849-55992 GCA_905231905.1 Symbiodinium pilosum
TTGCTCGAGTTTAGGGTTTAGGGTATGTTTGTTGGGTCAAAATAGCGAACGGCCTGACACTCCATAACAGGAAAGCAAAACCGGCTCTTGGTCTACATGCTTGAGTGGTTCAGGTCGGGCTTAGGGCTTGGGGTTCAGGGCTTTGGATCTAGGGTTCAGGGCTTCGGTTGCAGGGTTTGGGCCATCGTCATGGGCATGGACTCCGGGGTTGGGGGGTTTGGGGTTTAGGGCACAAACTCCTCCCTTGATCACCAGCGAGTAGAGGGGAGTTTCATTCAAAATCATTCTGTCCTACAGAAAATCCCATACTCCCCTGATGAGTATTCACATTTGAGCAGCCACCAGACACTGACCACCAACACTTTGGCAGGTTTTGGTTTCATAGCCCTTGACGATTCCCATACTGGCATTCGCCTTCTGAAGCGCCAAAACATTTGTTGATCTTACATTGGAGTCCTGCATGCAGGCGCCTACATCCAGATGTGCTGGCCCTCCCAGATGCGTAGCATGAATTTGGGGATACGATAGCCCGAAATACACAGCAATCGTATGTCATTTCTTGGACGATATGGTTTTCTAGTTGCGGAACGTAAGACAACCTCACTTGGTTCAACCACCAAAAAGGGCGATTCAAACGGCCCAGGGAGCATGTTAGGGGTGAGCCGGCAACGGGTTCAATAGATTCAGAAGTTAAGGGCCATAGGAAGATGGGAAGGCTTCACATCTTCCTATGCTTGCTGTCTCTACGTTGGACATACATGTAGGGCGGACTCGTGCACGATATACGAGAAGAGTTCATGCGTTTGTTGCGGTTACTGGTGAAGGTTTCAAGCACATGGCATCCAAAGTCACAAGGGGGTGTCCGGTGTCCGATCCTCTACATATTCCGAAATACTAATACCCCTATAGATCCTAATATCATCCCCCTACAAACCGTTGGAAAATGTTATTGTAAACCAGGTGTGGGTTTTAGGATTTTGCAGTCGCCGCGGGATGAAAAATTGCTCTCTAAAGTTTAGGGTTGACTGACACATTCACTAGTCGCGTGTGGGGTGAGAGCTTGTGGGTATGAGACTTAAACACCGCACGTTGAATTCACATTTCAGGATGACCCCTAGGCTTTGATCGTAGGGCAGAGCAGTGAGAGATACGTAGGACGTGAATTTCCCGGTTGGATCCGCGAGGGCGTCAAAGCGTTAAGGAAAAACTTGAATAGCGCGAATGAAAGGTAATTCTACTTCTTAGGATCAGAAGTGGCTTCACTGCTTTCTGATGTGGCGTCTTTTGCGTTGACGCGCTGATATTTGTCTCCTGTTTAGCGCCATCACGGAACACAGCATGATCTTCATCATGGCTGTTTCTCCCGGTGATTCCGGGAGATGAGAATCATCCCGTAATGGTAAAGCATGGTCTAGCCGAGGGGAGTGGGATCCTTGAGGCAAGGACGAAATTGATTATTTGAGGACGCGATCCGTCACAGCCTGCGTTCTCCGAAGCTTGCAAGTTCGTGTTGTGGGCAGTTGGCCAATCCTTGTGAAGAATATAAGTTAAGAATGTTGAAGCATGGGATTGGCTCTAATGGTTGCGTAGCTTAAGCGTGCTTTCCTGAGTTTGTTCTTGGCTTCTACTCCATGATTAGATGTTCATTGCTGCATGGTTGCATGGCCATGCGCAACAGAACTGGCATAGGAACCTTGCTGTTCTGGGCAGGAGCGAGCCCAGGTACAACCAAACCAGAGGATCATGTGACACATTGCGAAACTTCAACCCCCCGGTGCAAGGTGTCACAGGTTTTAAAGGTCATGGTTGCATACCCGGCTCGCACACATTCATAATGATCCGGGGCTGACGCCCTCACTGTTGTGTAGATCATGCGATGAAGCCGCATATTATAACCATAATTCATATTCGAAAGACGAGAGGCAAGAGAGCAACGATTGCCAATAACACAGAAAAACAAAATATGCAGTTATCATGCAGACGCAAAATGAATAGTAGCCGTCGTAAGAGTCATTGTCTCTTGGATGCCAGACGTTTATGGCGACTGTATCATGTAGTCCTAGCATCAACATTGTTTTGCGGTGTCGAATACGTGCATACTTCGGCTGCAAGGGCCGAACAGCAGACCCTTATACCGTGAACTTTCGTTCCGTGGAAGCCTTGTTGCCGAGTTAAAGGCGCTGCGACGAGTTGCTAAGTGTCCGTTTTCTACGAGAAGTATCCTGGCAGATACATGACCGCGTGAATTTTGGCACGGATATGTGGCAAATGTTGAAAATTCATACTTCTTTTGAGCACTGAAAATCTTTTGGACTGGAAGTCTCAGCCCCAGGGTGCAAGGTTTGTGGTCGTTTCGGGCACTAGGCTCTCCACGTCACATGTTTCTTTATCCCACAGTTTAGGTAAGTGACGGACACTACCAAAGCCAGTACGCGACCTGACACCTTTCGAGCCAAAACAGTAGGTGATAGCTTTAGTTGGACGAACAGCAAAGCCCTGTATCTGGTTAGTTTTGATAGCAAAACGTGATGTGCTTGATGTATGTTACATATGTATACACATATACACCCATATAGGCTACCTACCCTCTATAACCCACACACTCCCCATATAAACCTGTATATTATATATCCCACTAAGGGGGCCCCCAATAAACCCTTATAAAGCCACCCTGTCCTACGTATTTACTTTTGCAAAGTAATCCCTTTACAATCCCCCAAAAGGACCCCCAGAATCCCATTCAAATCTCTATATATCCCTGGGGTACTCAGGCCTTTTTTTTGGGGAAACTCCCGTTTACACCTCAGCCCTTTCAATTCCAGGCGTTTTGGAAGCGGAGAGACGGCTACGAAGTCAGATCCGAAGTAAGATGCTCTGCCGAAAGTTTTGGGTTTCCTTAAACCCTAAACCCAAAAGCTGCCTTATGTAGAAAGTATATGTTGTTGATGAGCTTCATACTATTTAAATTTTAGGTTTTGGGGCTTAGGGTTGAGGGTTTAGGGCTGGGAGTTCGGGTTAAGATGGTCATGTGGGACATAGATAGAAAGTATAGGGCTTAAATACGGCGGTATGTCCTTTTAGAGAGTTCATTTGAGGTATCAGTGGCTTAACCCTAAACCCTAAAACCCCTAGGCTGTAGGTTTGGGGGCTTTAGGGTCAAGGGTGCTTTGGCTTCAGCCTTGGGAATCACCAACATTGAGCCAGAAGTCACTTATACTGGATTGTTGTTAAGAAAGTCATATTAAGTTACCATAAGGTATATAGTAACTAAAGAGGTTTCCTTATTATAGTAACTGAATTCAAGTTTCCAGTATAGGGGAGGAGTAATTCCAGACACTCGCAACATCAGCCAAGGTACAACACATCTGAAAGCTAAAGCGCGCATATTCGTTTGAGTTTGCATTTCAGTACTTGCTCACATCAGCCGGGCATTCCGCAAGCAGGACCTCCGATGTTGGAAAAAGTCTGTGTGTGCCTTTCGCGAAGCCTTAAACTCTAGGCCCTTAACCCCTTAAATCGTAGCTTCCATGTTCTTCTCCAATATTAGCCTACCCCTTATAAAGCCCTTATAATCCCATGTACGTATAGAAATATATATATATATGTATATATATCTATATAATCCGTCTGTAACCCTATTAACCTAACGTAGGCCCTAAGCTTCTAAGGAGATTCTCCCCAGTGAAGCTGCTGGGTCTTCTGGCCAAGGACTCGCGGTTTAATGTAGACCCCAACCATTTAGGGTTTATAGAGTTGAGGGTTTATAGGGCTTAGGGTTCACAGGCTTATAGGGTTTAGGGTTCATAGGGCTTAGGGTTTATAGGGCTTATAGGCTTTATAGGGTTTAGGGTTAGGGTATCAGAGTAGTGTAGATCCCTGATAAATGAACCCGCCTCCCCTAAATAGGGATTATAGTAGGGGTCCTAATAGGGATTATAGTAGGGGTCCTAACAATGAACCCCTTAAAAGGAAAGGGGTTTATCATATACGTAGGGGTCTACATGAGGGTTTAGGGTTCAGGGTTGGAACCAGGCTGGTTGGACTTCAACGGTCCATTCATTGCCCCGCTACTACCTCTCCTAGATTCGACCCTTTCATAAGGCCATAAGGTTGCTTACGGATAATTTCGGCATAGCTAAATGCGGGGGAACCTAAGGGGGGGTAGTGCACGGAGGGCTTGTACTGAGTTTTGAGGCTCAAAGGGTTTCTGGGGTAGAGGCAGGTGTGTGTGTGTGTGTGCGTGTGTGGGTGCGTGGGTGTGTGTGCGTGGGGGTGTGTGTGTGTGTGTGTGTGTGTGAAGGGGTCATACCAAGAAGTACTCACATCATATGGGGTTTTCAAGCCGTACATCCGAAATCCTTACTCTCCAAGTCGCCAGAATGTACCCTTGTTACCTTGATTGGAGGTTTCCCAAAATTAGGGGTACATGTTTGGGGGTGCCTATAATAAGGGTTATAGTATTCCGGAACCTATATGACCCCATTCGAAGGAGGAAGGCTGCAAGCAATAGTTTGGAGCGCAGGGTTGACAACCAGCGACTATATGAGAGTGAGAACTGCTTAAAGGGGATTATAGAGGGGAGTATATAGGGGACTCTAGGGGCTATTAAGGGGGATACTAGGAGTTTGGACTATAGCTCATACGGGGATACATAGGGGTCATGCAGGCGTATATTTTGTTTATATACAGGGAATTGAAACGGGCATGGGCACTACATGAAACTGCTATTTAGAGTTCAGGGCTCAGAAGGGTCAAGGGTTCAGGGTCTGGTACAATTACTATGGTAGCTTCCATTTTCTTTTCCATTATCCTTTTAAACCCCCAATATACTATAGTAGTTTCCATTTGATTTTCCATTATCCCAATATTACCCCAATATTACCTATTCAAATTTCAGGGTTTGGGGTCTCTGTCCTGGCCTGTAAAAGGACCCCACAGAGAGACGAGCTGTGCGAGACCTGCAGGACCTCATTACCAGGGTTCCGTTGTAGGATTCAAGGTTAAGGTTTTAGGGTGAAGGGTATAGGGCTCAGAGCCTCGTTTGGTGGCAACTTGTGATCACTGTTCATGTCTAGCTGGTTGTTGGAGAAGGGATAACCACATTGTGGGAGCCCCCTGTAGACAGAAACCCTCACACCCCCAATGGTGACGATAATAATATAGCAACACTAATAGTGGTAATGGTACTGAAATTCCCAAGTATGTTGCCACGTGTCCGGAGGATTTATTGCAGGTGGTGATATTCCTAAAGCCTGAACCCTAAACGTTCACTTCTAAGCTGCAGACTGAAGCCTGCAAAGCCCTGCGTCCCTAAGCCCGAGGGAACTGGTAGAAGGGCTTAGGGATCAGGTTAGGGTGTAGGGATGAAGGTTGAGGTGTTAGGGTTTAGGTTAGCGAGTGAGGTTAAGGGTTTGAGGCTTTAAGTACATGTAGGGTTTATGGTTGAGGGTTTGAGGCTTTAGCACGTTTAGGGTTTATGGTTAAGCGCTTAACAGTTACTTCTGAGTTACCCTATCTTACCTAATGAGGTCATAGATAGCGTCGGCTCATCTTTGAGGAGTATGAGTGTGCACGGTCTATAGACCGGCCCTCTAACCTCCCACATTGCTACTCCTGTCAATCGATTTAACGAGAAAGTGTCATTGCAAAGTTTAGCCTCGATCCATTGTTGCATGGAAAGATTTGACGCAGCATTAAACGTAGTTCAGCAACTCAAACAGCAGTGTAGCGCAAAAATCTTGCTGAACTACATTTCGCTTGGAATGTCAATTGGCTTCCATTGCGATCGACTACCCTCAATTTATATACGAGGTATTCTACTGGCCATTTTCAAGGACGTCCGGATTCTGGAGGCAGGTTGCGGTCTCTGACCTTGGCTGTGCCACCTCTTTTCGAACTCAAGATCCGGAGCTGTTGGCTTTTCAAGTGGCTGCTCGAGGCGATCGGCCCAGCCCCACGGTCTTGGATCGCTTTCTGGCCGACATCTGGGTGGGAGAGGAAGCAAGCCCTGATGTCTTGCAGCACATCTATGAGCAGCTTCCCAATGTGGTTGTCCTCACGGCCACTCAGGCAGCGGCCTCGGCCGTGAACCAGTGGGCTGCCAGCCACTTTGGCCGACATCATCTGGCCGGTGAAGGAAGAAGACGCCCCGCAAGATCTGGCCGTTTACATAGACACTCGTATTCGACTGGCTCAGACCTTATGCTTTGGCACTGGGGTTGTCAACGGTCTGCAAGGGCATATGGTCAGCGTCGGCGAGGGAGGAGTCCGCGTGGCATGGGCAGATGGCGGAAGCAACTTCATCTGGCCAATTTCCAAATTCAGAGGGCCGTCAGGCAGGCAGCATGCCCAGACAGCGTACACTCTCGCGCTGGCATATGCTGCGACCGTGCACCAGGTGCAGGGGCAATCTTTGGAGGAAGTGGCGGTGCTGTTCGAGAATTTTTGCCCGCCTGGATGGGCGTACACGGCCATCACCAGGGCCACAACTATGCGAGGCCTTCGGGTCCTTGGGCGGCCATCAGCGGAATATTTCCAGCCGCGGTGACGGGTTTCTTGGCTTGCAATGAGACTGCAGTGTTCACTAGTAGAACGACTGGGCGCGCAAATGCGCACCACGCACACACAAGCTCATGAATGCTTCGTGCCCTGGAGAGCTGCGCAGCAGGCGGGTGCTGACGGAATATTTGGGCACGTCTGTATGCGGACACGTCTGTTTTATGTTACCCTTATTTTGTGATTACTGCCTCGAATTTACCCGTATTTCCCCATTCATGTTTTTTGGCCCTGTCTTCACTGCGCAAGGTTGGTCTCTTTCATAGCTTTCTGAATCTCTAGCAGCCCCTAGGGCTCCCAGCTACCTAAATGGATTACTGGGCTATGTGGCTATGTAACTATAGGGTATATAGAACCCAGAAACCTTTATTTAGGTACCTGGAGCCCTAGGCAATGAGAGAAGCCCAGAGGAGCGGAGGTAGCTTAGGGGCAAAGAGGTGCAAAAAAGAGGCACTGGAGAGCCAACTTGGACATATACATGTAGTAATAATAGTAATAGTAATAGCAATAGTAATAGTAATAGTAATAGTAATATTAGTAGTACTATGAAATGGGTTCGTATGGAGAGGAAGAGTCCATGAGGGGAGCTGTCGCAAAATACTGCGGATGCTGTAGACCTGTACCAGTGGCACATGGGATCGCTTCTGCCGACAGTACCTGTACGACATGCAGGGCCCTGTGATTCGCTCTCATCTGTCACAGGGCTTAGGGTTTAAGTTCCCAGGCTGCTCGGACAGCAACCATATACTCGTCTGAGTCAATCGATCTTTGAAGCGCATACAAATCCGCCGGAAATGTGCTCGATCCATTTAAGACAAGTTACTTGCGTTTTCTGACCGCCCCGCTCCCCCATGTAAAGCACGCGCTAGAACTGATGAACCTCTTAGTATATATTCCATACTTTGAACCTGAGGTCACCCCAAATCGAACAATAATGGCAATGAAGGGTGTTAAGACGTAGCTTGGCTTGCCCTGGCTGCGAAACCCCCTTTCAACAAAGCTGGACAAGTTCCTGTTTTTTACCTTTGAATCGCTTACCACCTTGATGTCTCGGCTGGGCGCGAGCACCTCGCAGGCCTGCGGACTTTGCATTTTCTAAACCTACCTGGTACCCCTTAGTCCGGAAGCCCCCAGCCCTGTGTCGGAACCCAAAACCCCACGCCCTAAACCGCTAAACTGCACGGTCTCAACGCTGCCTAGACCCTAAACCCATTATTGTCCTCTTCTACGCCCCATGATACCCTATAACTCCTCAATAGAATCTTTTCAAGGACCCACCTTTACCCCCAGCTCTTACATCCCAAAAACTCAATCTTAAGCCCTAATTCGGATCCCTCAGCCCTAAACACTGAATCCAACCCTAAACTGAAACCTTAAATCCAAAACCCTACTCCTCAAACCTTAAATCTTATAACCTATCCTAAACCCCAAACCCTATATGAGCTAAAGTCTAGACTCCAAGTATCCCCTCAAGAACCCCTATAATAGTCGGCTATAAAGACCCCACAAAACACCCCTTTAAGGAGTTTAGACCCTGAACCTTAGATTCTAAACCCTAAACCCTATGTTACCCCCTTCAAGGAGTTTAGACTATAGTTATATAATCCCTGTATAGTCTCTGTATAATATAGCCCTTTAAAACCCCTTTAAGGAATTTAGAAACCCTAAACCCTTTAAGGAATTTAGACCCTGAACCTTTAAACCCTATGTAACAGCTATATAATCCCTAGATAGTCCCTACATACTCCTTATATGGCCAGGAGGGCCAGGCGCTGTTCGGCTCGCTACCCGCCCGACGCCGTGGCGGCGCCTCACAGGGCACGGCTGTAGGGCTTCAGGGATTATAGGGGTTAAGGGTTTAGGGTGTTTCAGGGGTTCTAAAGGGATTATACATGGGGAGTTTTACAAGGGTTATATAGGGGTTTCAAGGGTTTTATTTAGGGCTATATGGGGATTATAGGGCGTCATAAAGGGAGAATGGAAAAGAACACCAAATCCAGTATTTCACCGTTTGGGGTGTAGGTACTTAGGATGTTCTATGGGGTTATATAGGAATGTATGGGGTTCATTGGGTTATATAGGGGTTATATAGGTATTATATAGGGGTTTTATAACGGTTACATAGGGGTTATATACGGTTTAGGGTTTACGGTTTAAGTGTAGGGTTTAGGTTTTAAGGCTTAGGGCTTAGGGATTAGGATTTAGGGTTGAATTTTTTGGGAGGGCCTTGTAGTATTGGAAAGACAAGAAAACTGCTACTTCAGGTTAGGGTTATAGTCATGTAGGGTAGTGTAGTTATGGGAAAGATATAACAATGGAAAAGAAAAGTGGAAACTACTATTCAGGGATAGGGTACTGTAGAACTGGAGAAGATATGGTAATAATTGAAAAGAAAATGGAAACAGCTATTTATGGTCAGGGTCCCAGCTATATAGTAATAATCGAAAAGAAAACGGAAACTACTCTGTAGGGCTAGGGTTATAGTTCTATGTTAATGATTAATATCATAGTAATCGAAAAGAAAACGGAAGCTCGTATTTAGGGTTGGGTTTTAGGGGTTCAGGGGCTCAGGGTCAAGGGTTTCGGGTGAGTCCCTTCAAAGTTCCATAGAAGTCATTTCCTAAACCCTAAATCCTAAACCCTAAGTCCCTAAACCCTAAACCCAAATCCCTAAACCTTGAACCCTAAATCCTATGGGGCTTTTACAGGGGCATCTAGGGAGCTACATCGGGGTTTAGGGTTTAGGACGACGCAGAATTTTTTTGTGGTCCCCCATATTGGACCCCACATGTACACACTCACCAGTATTCTTAAGGGTTTAAGGGGAGACCCTAAATCCTAAAAGGGGGAATGAAGGTTGCGGGAGTACGTGTGGAGGCGATGGAGCGTCATACGGTTTAGGGTTGAGGGAGTGGGATGAACTACAGGCAAACGCAAGCCCAGATAGACAGTGTTATTCTCGCCACGTACTTCTTTTATGCTGTCACCAGCAATAGGATTGTTGTTCTTGACGCTTCTTCCATGTACTGCTGCTACTCATTCATACTATTCTTACAAGCCTTATCATTCCAACGCTGTTGACTACCCTAAACCCTAAACCCGAACCCTGGACCCCCTGAACCTCAAGTCTTAATTAACATAATCCCCAAATCTCAATCCTCGACCCTAAGCCCAAAACTCGAAGCCTACAACCTCATCCCTAATCCCATTTCTCTGTTTGTCTACATATTCCTGCAGACGCTTACGCAGAGAGAGATACTATACGTGTGTGTATATATATATATGTGCGTGTGTGTTTCCAGAAAGAGATGCAGAATATATGTGTATCATAATTTTACCTCCTTGAAAGGGTTCAAAACCGGGAAAATTCAAGGAACAGGGACTCCCCCAAACATGGCCCCGAAGCCACGGGCCCTGAACCCTAACACCTTAATCCCTAGACCCTAAACCCTAAACCTTGACCCCGAAGCTGTGGATATGTTCCGTAGCCTGTCTACGCTCCCTCTCTCGCTCTCTCTCTCTCACTCCCTCTCTCTCTCTCTCTCCAATTTGGTTTCAGTAATTTTAAGCCTCATATCCTACACCCTAAGCCCTCAGACCCTAAACCCTCTATATTCCTATATACCAGCATATAACACTCTTTCAAAGGGACCTAACACGTACCAATACATCCCGCAAAAATGCTGGCTTAGGCGCATGGCTTGGTAGCCCGGACGTCACGGAGCCGTGAGACAAAAAGCTGCCGTCCATAATCCTGGCAGTGGGTCCCTGTAGAAGGGTTCTACGGTTATGCACAGTTTTGAGTTTAGGGTAAGTCTATTTCAGGGCAGTTTTGGGGCTATTTAGGGTTTAGGGTTTCAGATCGGGTTTTTCAGCGGTTTGGGGCATGAGGTCACTTCGAAGATGCTTCTAGATAGAATCATTTTCAGAACCTCGCTTCTACTTACATGCTCTTTAGGGGAGTAGATCCATACAACAGTCGTATATAGTTCATCTGGCGTCGGGACCTTTTTAAAACTTCCCAAGGGCTCCATAGATACGGTTTGGGTGTCAGGTTTTAACGTTCAGGATTTTGCTCAGTGTGGGAGTGGATGTAGAAAACCTTGCAGCCTTCTGTATTCAGGGTTTAGGGCCGGGTCTTAAATCATTTCAAGAAAAGCCTTTGTTTCCTCCATAGAGCCTTCCTTCCCCTCGGCAAGGTACTCTAATCATTGTGTTCCTTTCGCGAATTCATTAAGTAAGTGAACTTACGGAACAGAGAAAAAAGGGTGAATGAGGAAAAGAACGAAAGAGCGACCCAGACTAGGAAAGTCCCATGATGGTACAATAAGTTAAATTGTAGTTCAAATCTAGGAGTTTTATGCAAAGCTTTGTTGTAGACAATTTATGGAGTTGATAGCGAACGGCGTTTTGGCGGCAGCTTTGCTGAGACCAGGTGAGGCCTCAAGTCGTAGAAGAGGCTTAGCTTGCAACTTAGCTGATGGGCTTGTCGAATCCCAAAACCCTACGAAGATGTTTGGTTGGACTGTTAGGTCGGACTCTGCTAGGGCTTCAACAGTACCAATTTATACAGGGGGGGTATATCAGGGTAAGTAAGGCTCCCTAAAGAGCAACTTAGGGGGGGGTGTCAGAACACATGAACATGAAGCCCAAACCTTCAATCCTAAACCCCAAACCCCTAAACTCCAAATTGGTAGCTTCCATTTTTTTGCCACCTATATATAACCCCCAATATATTCCCTAGTTTCCATCTGTTTAAGTGTTGCGGAAGTCCCCAGTCCAGAAGAAGATGATATCTTGGGGGTGGACCATCCGAAGGACATATTCCTATCTGGTTCAACCGCCACAAGCAAGCCTCCACTAGTATTCACCTCCCCCTGATGGGATTCTTTGGCATTAGGGGGTGGGTGTTTTGAATATTAGGGCGGAGGTGACTAGTATTCGTAGACGAGCTGTTCCGTTGCCGCATTGAAAAGCGATGCGGCACGGGAGCTCTAGGAACATGCAGGGGCTCTGCGGAATGCCGTTGCAGAATGGACGTTTGCGGCTGTCCGCCAGAGTGTGGGTGTAGGCTACTTAGATGTATGGTTGAAGGGTTCAGGGTTTAGCGGCCTCATTTGAGATACCTACGTAGAACTGCAATGTTAACACACACACCTATGGACCTCCTGTTGGAGTGATCCAAAGCAGCAGGAGATTAGAGTCTAGAGGTCCAACCTTGGGAGGTTGAGGCCACGCATGCCAGGATTGTGCGTTTGACAGAGGGCATGCGGAAGACCTCGTCTGACCTCACAATCTCAACCTATAGATTGCGGCCTACATACAAACCGGTTTTACGTCAAGCTTTGGGTCGGGTGTTGGAACTGTTTTAAACTAGCCTGTTGAAAGAATGGGGTTTCAGTTATCTAGAGGGGTGGTTAATTGAGGCCGATCATGCCATGTTTTAGGGATTCGAAGGTTCAGGGTCGCCGGGCCTCAGTTGCCAAGCCAAATCCGCAGAGACCTCCCAGCGCCAGCCCACGTCTAGCCGCAAAATGGTCCCAGATTCTGTTTATCTGTCTGAGGGCTTGTTGCTTGAGTTTGAAGACCCTTGTTGTTGGGGTTATATGTATGGGGAGAATAAAGGCTATATAGGGATAATGGCAAGTAAGATGGAAACCACTATAATGGTTTTATATAGGATTTAGATTCCCAGTGCACTCTGCAGTTAGAGCCTAAGTAGTGTACTAGAATGCTACTAAAATACTTCAGATGCTCATGCGCGCTATTAATGCCAGTGCCATGACTGGTTCCAAGCCAAGGCTAAGCATCTAGGGCTCCCTGTGAATCTTCCAGTTTCCCACCGTCTTTGGCCCCAAATTAGGGGTACCCTTTCTGGGGGTCTCCATAATAAGGACTATAGTATTTTTGGGGTCTATATTGGGGTCCCCTGTTTTGGGAAACTACTATTTATGTATACCATCAAGAAAAGCCCGGATAGGAGTTTGGGGACATGGGTTCAGGTTTGGAGCCTACGCCTTATATATTCGTGTAATGACACTTCTTACATGCCCAGACACGCGCATATAGAGATGCATACAGGCATGTTTTTTGTTTCATGCGGACTAACGTCTACGTATACCTACTGATAGAATTGTACACATATGTGTTTTTGAACTACTCCCCTGCACGTTCGTAAGGCCTGAACCGACAAAATGTTCTTTTCAGGACTCAGCCGACTGCATAGAGAAGCCTGCATCATGGCGATTGAACAGGCGGCGGCGGGAGCATGGGTTTTGGGATGTTTTGGGGCATGCGCCATCTATATTCTTACTGGTGATTAGTATATATTGGTAGGGCATATACCCCTTATGTAATCCCAATAGAATATCTGGACCGCCCTCCTGCTTCAGAAAGCTTCAAGGAAGGGGCACAAGGGGTGGCCTTCAGGACAGATAGCTTCCCTGAAGTTTAGGGTTTCTTGCTCGAGGTTAGTAGGGAATACGTGTATATATGTATATAAGTGTATATATCTATACACACTTAGAGTTTGGGGATTAGGGTTTAGGGTCCGTAGGGAATAAGGAAATCCATTCGATAGGGATGATATAGGCATTCATCTCCCTATTCCGTACACCACCAGTAAGGTCTAGCGTGTAGAGTTTAGCGTTGTGAGTTGCCCCCTTTTTTTGATTTGTAAAGCCATTGGCGACAAGGGCAACAGATGTTGGTTTTGGGGGGTGTCCTAGATTGGATTTTTAAACGTGGCTTGTTAGAGAACGTTCTTATGGCGTGCCTATTTAGGTCTCCACATTACCCTAGGGCTCCATGTCTATAAATAATACCTACATTGGACCCCAATGTCTATAAATATGACCTACATTGGGCTATTTGGAGCCTTAGGATTGGGATCCAGGCTAAGGAGAAGCCAGTGTTAGCAGCCTTTATCATGAGGCTTGCTGCGCCATTTCTAGCTTCAGGAAGAAACAGTGAAAACAACAGCGGTCATTGATCAAATCCCTTGTAAGCTGAAAGTCGAATTGCTTAGGGATTAGGGTTTATGGTTTACGGTACCAAAAAGGCAAAACACCACAGGCAAACAGGCAGTCGGAACTTTGAGCAAGGAGCCACACCAAAGCAAAACAGCTGCGCCCTCCCTTAGCCTAAGGGTCCATGTACACAATAATAATTAAGTACTCGGGTTTTGGGTAGTAGTGGTTACAGGGAAGGTCTTTGGTAAGTATATGATTATTGGGTACTTGGACCCTTAGGGTTAGAGCCTAAGCAGCTAACGCCTAAGCCCCAAAGCCCACAGGGCTGCTAGCAGGCCCAAAACTCCTAGACTCCAAGCCCTAAACCCTCGAAGTCTCAGTGTCCTTTAGGGTTTAGGGTTCAGGTACCCTCAAAGGTACCCTTACAGCCCACAATCAAGTAGCAAAGAGATCCAAGCCATGGCTGCTGCTTCATCAGCCGCCGCCCCCGGGCCCACAGGGAAGGTGGACAAGAAGGCGGCCGCACAGGCGGCCGTTCCTTTTGGAGTTTGAGATTTTAGGGGCTCGGGGCTAAGGGTTTTGTGGGTCTAAGGGATTTGGATTTGGGATTCGAGGTTTGTAAGGTTTGATTGGACCTCCCAGCCACCCAGAAGCACTGTTAACGTTTCATGTCTTTGGGGCTAAACCCTAAACCCTAAACCCCCTAAGTCTACGGGAGATCTAGGTAGGGCTTGCAGTTTCAGAGCTTTTTTGAAGGCATTTGGAGGCATAGGGTTAGGGTCTTTGCCTTGCGGACTTTAAGGGTTTGGGGCTTGGCTTTTGCATTGCGAGGGTTTAGATTTTAGGGCTTTTAGGTAACGGGGTATAGGAACTGAGAGGTGTCTAAGCTCCTTAGGGCTCCATGTCTATAAATGATATCTACATTGGGCCCCAAGGTCTATAGATATGACCTACATTGGGCTATTTGGAGCCTTGGGGTATCACACATCTTCGTAGATGGCAGGCTCGGGCGGGATTATTAGTTTGGAGCTTGTCAATGTGGAGACGTTGACATTCTGTATGTGCACCTACTGAATGTTTCACGGGGTATCTGAAGCGTACGATCATTATTCTGGGAGCGCATGAACCGTAAGGGACCATGGAGCTAGTCTAGATTTTGGGTGTTTCAAGTTTAAGCTGGTGATAAAGAAGGTCTTCTCAAATTCCAAACGTAGCACCCTACAGCGATCGTGTCCCTTACAGGGGCCGAATTGTGGGTCACACTCTTCCATACCCGGTGTCCATTTCATTTTCCACTTTGTTCCATTTGCTTCTCCATTAGTTGGGGGGTCAAATCATCCCTTATTTTTGAATGCCGTCAGCCCTATATGTATGTGCTTCTGCGTTGCGCGGCCCCTTGTCTCGCGGCAATGGTATACTGGTATACCCCCTCCCCCCCTCCCCCACTCGTGCTACACCTGAAAAGTGCGAAGAGTCACAGGGGATCGCTCCTGTCCCAGCTCCCGTCCTCATGACTGTCGCGGGTCGTGGTTTTTGCCACCTCAAATCCGTTATCCTCGTATTTGTTGTGGCTCATGCCTTCATAGCATTTCCGAACTACCAGCAGTCCTAGGGATTGGGGTGGCCCGCATCGTACGCTCAGTCACAGGGATCGGGGTGGTACTCATCATTATGTAAGCCTTGTGTGAAACCATGAGCCCCTGTAATCCTTATACAGCCCATTTACATAAACCCTCTATAAACCCTTTTTAAGCCGTCCCGCTAAAAACGCAAGACCCATACCACAGGCCACAGAAAGGCTGGCGTAATAGGTTTAAGCATATAAGCCCTCTACAAACGCCAAAAGCTCGCGGTGGACCCATATTGGCGCCGCGACACTCTTGCTGGCCAATGTGCTCCCCCTCATGTCCAGGGAAAGGTTTAGCGTTTCGGGTTGAGGCCTTGGGGGATTGCCCCTGCAGTAACTGTTCTCACAGTGATCTTATCAAGGGGGTTATTTTAACTCCTATTACATATCGAGGCAACTGTTAGTGAAGGGGGGAAGACCCAATGTAGAACTCTGAAGCATTACCAACAGCATTCCCGTGCAACCCTCATATTATGAGCCATATAAATGTAGCAACCAAATTCCAGATTATTGAGCCCTAAACCCTAAACTACCCTAAACACTAAAACCCTAAACCCTAAATCCTCTTCTTGAGGCCTCAACTTCTAAGTTGTAAGCAGCCATGTCCGTTAGGTAGCACAAGATAGGTGGTCCCCCCATCTTCCAAAAGTGGCATATAAGTGTATATGCGAGTTTCCCAAAATTGGGAGGGTTATGGAAGGATTTCTAGGGTTTAGGGTTTAGAGTTTGGAGTTCCCAAAGTTGGGGAGTTAAACCCTAAACCCTACAACCCTACAACCCTAAACTACCCTTTTGGGGCATACGTGAGTATTGCACAGGGAATATCACATCGGCTCCTGTCACACCCCAGCATGAAGCTTCAAGTAGGGTTTAGGGTTTAGGGTTTAGGGTTTATAATATACCCCTTTTCTGCCGCTGCCCCGCAGGCGTTCACCGATCGGCTGAACGCCACGCCTGCCAGTGGATCTGAGGTCACTGCCCGCGTGGTGGGTTGAGGGTGGGTTTTTGGGTTATATTGGGGAAATATTGGGGGTTATATAGGGATAATAATGGACAAGAAAATGGAAACTACTATTTAGGGTTTAGATGGCTTTAAAATCAAGGCGCTCGTACTCCTGTTATGACCCTCGTATATCGCATATTGCCTAAGGTCCCCATGGAAATCTCTTGTCGTTGCAAAGTCCAAGCAATCAAAGGCACTCTGGAGGGTCAGTATCATGGAGATTTCCGCTCAACCTGATCAAGTCTGAAGCCCCATACGAGCTACGAACTAAAGTTAGATTTGGGGGGCCTATGCGGGGATGTATAGATGGTTTAGGGGACCCTTAAGCCTCACATATTCCAAGCCCCAGCTCCAGTACTTCAGACCTGTGCCCTAAACAGACGCCCTAAACCCAAAGTTCTCAACTGCAGGCCCTCAACCCTAAGCCCTACATCCTAGTATGTCCTTATAACTCCTATATATGGGGTTTCCGCAATTGGGGCTACCTTTTTTGGACAATTTCCTATAACAAGGACTCTAGTATATATGACGGTCTATATTGGGGTCCCCCTACGTTTTGAAACTACCAAACCCCTAAACCCTAACCCCGAAACATAAGCCCTAGAGCCATGGCCTTGCAACCTCCTCATAACCCCTGGGTAATCCCGCCCCTGAACATTTTGTAAAACCCCCCCACCCCCCCCCCCAATATTAGATATTCCCCATTGTGGTATATTGTAATATATTGGGAATACATAATCTCAGCAGGGGTGGGTGGGTTTTCTATTCGGGGAGGGGCTTATAGCTCAAACCCTTAGAGCCATGAACCGCTCTACAGGCAGATGGCTTCCGGTCGGCCGACGACCACCTGAAGTCTCTACCGGCGTCCACGGTGCAGGCAGGCGGATCCATGGGGCTGTGAAAAGGCTTGAGCATATACAGTCCCTAAACCCTAAGCCCTCTTAGGGTTCAGGCTTCAGGCTTCAGGATTTGGTGTTTAGGTTCTGGGTTTCTAAGTTTAGCCTTCAGGGTTCAAGGTGTAAGGGTTAGTATGGAGATGACATGAGGGTTCTGGAGGGTTACGTAGGTTTGTGTGGGTCCTTGGATTATACATCACCAGGCTTTCCCGGAAGCTTTGTAGGACCTGACAGGCCCTAAGCTCAAAACGCAGCTTTTAAAAGAAACCTTAAGCTTGAAGGGTTTAGGGTTTGGGGTTTAAGCTTTAGGGTTTTGGGTGTTGGGTTTAAGCTTTAGGGTTTTGGGTTTAAGGTTTAGGGTTTAGTTACACACCCTCTGCAACGAGACTTGAAATCTGTATTCGCCATAATCCTGCAAGGACTCCTGCAATCCCCCCATGTTCTGCATATATCCCTAAGGTTCCTGAGGCAACGTATTCCTGCTTTGAGACAGTGAGGAACCCCACCTAAGACCTAGGAAAGGATGCCTCGAGATATTGATTTTATGCTTTGTTGCTTTGGATTCTAGAGTTTTAAGGTTTTGAGCTTCATGTTCTGTCTGGCCTCGCCAACGACGTCAATGTTTCCAGCGGCCATGCAAATATTCCTGGCAAGAATGAAAGACCGGCTGGGGCAAGCTGGCTTTCCACGACTATTTCAAGAACCTTGCCCAACATGGCCAAAGTCTCAGAGCAAACCTTCTGTGTCACAGAGGTGCTGGCAGCCAAGTGGCATGACGGAGCTGGCGGCTTTTTGCTGGTCACGCCTCATCGATGCCGCAGATGGCGGATCGACCTTGCCGTCCCCATGGTTGGATGCTAGAACTTGGGTTGCCGTTTTTGCAGAGTCCAAAGGATAAGGACCGTCGTGGTATATTGGGGTTCACCTATTGTTTACCAGCAGCGTTGTTGTTGTTGTTGTTGTTGTTGTTGTTGTAATAGTGCCGGCAAGCTCGCACTTCCCAGCATTGATGGCATGCTGAATGCGACGGTTTAGGCTTTGACATTAAGAGAGGGGATTAGACAAGTGAGAACTGTCGCCGACACCCTCAACCCCAATCCCTGATGAGCGAACCGTATAATCCATTCAAGCTTGTAGTCCGCAACCCGCACATCCTGAAACTGTTAACCCTCACATCCTTAACTCGCAGCGTGTCTTTCTTTTTGAATCTTAGCTGAAAAGCATTAAGCCACATAAATCCTCCCCACTCTCCCTCTATATCTTCCGGAAACATGCCTTCAACACGGTCTTGACGTCTGATAGACCCCAGCCTTTAACCTTTAAAGCACCTGTGCTGTGTCCCTCAAGCCCAAACCCTAAACCCAAACCATAGACCTCAAACCCCTGAACCCCTAAACCCTAGTAAGCCTCCAAACCCTAAATCCCTGAACCCTGAACCTCAACCCTAAACCCTAAACCCGGATTGAGGGTTTAGGGGCCAGGGTTGAGGGTTTAGGGTAGCAGTTCGGGGTTTAGAGTGGGTTTAGGGGTTAGGATGTAGTGGTCCAGGGTTTATAAGGGTTGAGGGGGTCAAGGGGTCGACGGTTTAGGGTTCAGGGTGCAGGCGTTCGGGGTTTAGGGTTTAGAGCTTTAGGGCTCACTGGTTAAGGTTTGGGGTGTAGGGGTCTAGAAGTCTAGAATTCGTTTAAAAGGCTCAGAGTTTAGGGCGGCTTCAAATTTAGGTTTTAGGGGATTAGGGGTCTAGGGATTAGGGGTTCAGGGTGTAGGGGTTCAGCGTCTAGGGGTCAAAGGTTTAAGGGATTAGCAGATTAGGGGTTAGGATGCAGGGGATTGGGGCTTAGGGTGTAAGGGTTCAGGGTTTAGGTCTTCGGGTCATGCCTATTTGCAGGCCAATCTAAGTATAACTGATTAAACATGGCTGCAGCTGTATCCCGGCAATATGTCCCAAAGTCCCAATACTATGAGTTGAGCTATGTCTAGGATGGTAACCAGGGGCACTTAAGTAGGCCTGTAAGGCTTTATGGGGTAAAGGACGTCTATATGAGGGCCATAAGGGCCCTAACTAGGGGCCCACACTTCCAACCTTTGATCTTGTGCTATACTCTGATGGTCAGGGGAGCTTATTCTTAAACCCTATAGTCCCCCTGAAGTAGATAGAATATGGGGTATATGGGGATCTTGTTATAATGTACCCAAAGCCATATTCTCTACTTAAGGGGGACTATGGAGATTAGGGTTTGGGGTCCGGGGAGCTTGCTTAGTAGGTTAATACTTGCAGGTCCTGGGGGTTAATATGTGACCTGAAGGTGTTTAAAGTACATCTTCGCGGTAAATTCTAAAGGCTAGCACCCTAAACCCCAAACACTATATGTACGTAGTAGTTTCCATTTTCTGTTCCTATTATTCCATCTCTATATAAGCCTATACTTACTAAGTCTGCTGGACCCTCCAAGTACGTACCCCCAAAACCCTAAAACATAAACCCCTAACCCCTAACCCCTGAACCCTAAACCCCTAAACCCTAAATGCCTAAACCCCTAAACCCTAACCCCTAACCCTTGAACCCTCAACCCTAAGCCCCGAACCCCGAAGACCCTAAACCATTGCTTCGAAGATGGCGGAGGCCTTGCGGCGATTCGGCGACCAGCCCACGCCGGAAGTTGCCAGCTGCATGGTAGCTTGGACTTGTGGATTTGCCTATACTTTGTAAGGTTTAGGGCTTAGGGTTTAGGGTTTAGGATTTTGAGGGTTTAAGTGACGTGGGCAGTGAGGGAGCCGTCCGCCTTGTAGTAGGGCAGGCAGAGAATCTCATCCGGGACGAAGTTCTGGACAGCAGCGCCCGCAGTCACCAAGCCAGAAGAGGTTCCTGCATCAACAAAGGATCCATCATTCCCCCAAACTATCTGCCCCAAATTCGGCCTGAATAAAGTCATTTCAGGATGACTAGGGCCAATTGAGGTTGGTTACGGGGGAGCCCAGGGGAATCATCGAGGACGGTTTGGGGTTAATTTGTGTTTCAAAGTCTAATCCTTACAAAGGCCCTTTGACCGGTATATGCAGTATACGCACCTAAACCCTTAACCCTAAGCCCTAAACCCCTAAACCCTAAAACGTAAAGACCGCTACATTCCCTGGTAGAACTTCATCGTGCCCAAAGCTATGAGAGCCTTGCCCGCAGGGCTTACGTTTTTGAAGTCCCGTTAGCTCATACAGACTCATACAAACCTAAAACCTTAAAACTTTAGGGTTCAGGGTTTAGGGTTGCCTCAAGCCATAAACCCTACACGTGTGACATGTGAATTGGCAGAGAGGTTGAACCATGGAAAGAGGACGACTTGTGCTACTTTCTTCCCTTTCCCAAGTGAGACTTTTGAAGCTTATTCCCTATTGAATCCCGCGTGAGTCTCTCTATAATCCCTGAACCCTATAAACCCTAAACCCTATAATCCCTAAACCCTAAACTCTATAATCCCAAAAACCTAGAAACCCTACAATCCCTAAACCCTAAGTCCCTTTTAACGCGAAGCCCTATAATCCATAACCCCTATGATCCCTAAACCCTAGACTCTATAATCCCTGAACACTATAATCCGTATATCCCTAGGACCTGAAAATTTCTAGGAATTTTCGGCGCGAAGCTTCAGGGTATATGTTCATTGGTCCAGTGTCGGCGTCACGGATCAAGGGATCAAATCAGCGTGTTTTGGCTCTGATTGGCGTGTTGCTGGTACCGACGTCCTGAATCATCACCAAGAGTCATATGACTGACTTGTGCGTTCATATTTCTTGCCTGCCTTGACTAGACACCACTTCAAAACTCCATCCAGCTAAAATTGTTTGAAAGCCTATATTTTAGGATTTAGGGTTTAAGGGTTTAGGGTTTAGGGGATTGATTTTTTTGGTATAATACAGTTGGTAGTATTCAATTTAAGGGGGGGGAGTTTAATACTAGAGGGAGGGGGGTATGCGATGGATGAGAAAGTACTGGAATGTTCAAAGCCCTAACGAGCCCAAAGCCGTACACCCTGAAATCTAAATTCTGAAGCGCTCCCTCGCGCAGTTTAGGGTTTAGGGTAACCATCGAAGCCCTCAGTCATACCCCAGAAAGCCTAAACCCTAAACCCTAAACTACTGTACCTGTCCCGAACCATTTCTAAGACCGCTCAGGAGTGAATCCCTGTAATAGTTTCGTATATGCGTAGTTCCGCAGAAAATGTGACCCTTCGTGTTCTTTTCCATTGCTGAAGTCCTATATATATATACACCTGATATAGCCCCTTGGCACCCCTTCAAAATGCCAGGTCTAACCCTTTTTATACCCTTTTAAAAGCCTCCTCGTATAGCCCAGGTACACTCCGTCAAATGGCTGGATGAGCAACCCTAACCCCTAAACCTTAAACCGTTAACCCAAAACCCTAAACCCTAAACCTCAAACCATTGACCCAAAACCCTAAACTAAACCCTAGCCTAAACCTTGCAGCAAACCCTAAAGCCTAATATCTAAGCCGCGCAGATAGCTCAGGAGTGCTGGGCGCTTCTACATGGTGAGGCATGGGATTTTGAAAGCCTATCGGGATTTGAGGGTTTCCCAAAATAAAGGGTACCATTTTGGAGTCCCCATAATAAGGACTATAGTATTTTGGGGTCTACATTGGGGTTCACCTTATTTTGAGAAACTACCATTTAGTGTTTAGGGTTTAGGGTTGATGTAGAAGCCGTGCAAATGACCGGAAATGGCAAGGGTTACATAGGGTTTGGGGATATTACCCCTCAAGAATGGAGAATCAAATGGTGTACAAGCGAAATAAGTTACCAGAAATAATTGGGGTAAGATTGCCCCCAATAATGGATAATCACACGGTGCAGAAGCCAAACAAATGACCAGAAATACTTGGGGCCCTAAACCATAAACCCTACACTACCCCCAACCTCGAAAGTGTAGGGTAGAAGCCAAATCAATCACCAAAACTGAGAGGGGATAAATTGGAGTTTTAGCTCTAGATGCTGCAAATAATCAAGAGTTCCATAAGGGAGGTTTTCTAATAATGGAGAGTCAAATGGACAAGAAAATTGCAAATGAAATGGAGACAGGGGCTAAGTAGGGGCTTATAGGTAAGATTACCAATATTATGGTCCCAGCTTCGTGTAGCTATGGTATAGTGTACCTCTAAACAGCCTCAATACTCAAGATGATATTGGTCATTATTCAGGCCCCTGTATTTCTTGCAGCTGTCCTCCACGCACCCTTAACCCAAGATACACCTGTAGATCCAAAGCACTACGGCTGAAATGTAGGTCTCGAATTTCTAGCACCCTAAACCCTAAGCCAAATTCTGCGCAGGAGCCGTCAGTGCTTTCGTGCGTGAAGCTGGCTGAAGATCCGGCCGTGCACTTGGCCTTACCAGAACTCCCAAAAGCCTCAACGGCTGGTTTGAGTACTGCCCCCGCTTAGTAAGAGTTGGATACTACCTACTATACTTCTATAGACCCCTTAATATGACTAATATTATAGACTGTTAATGGGTGGGAACAGGACCCAAAGTATGGCGTCAGAGGGTTCGCAGTGTCCAGGTTTTCCCCTCAACAGAAGGGTGGGTGTTTATGCTAGTTGCTCCTTATGTAGGGTCATTTTCTGTGTTAGAACCTTGAATTTAATGCCTGAACAGCTCCTAGAACGTCTTGCGGGAGTTATTACCTTAAGGAAAGGGCAAGCGTAGCATAACCCCCTACACATATTATTGCTACTAGTATTAGTGTATTAGTACTTGTAATATTCCTATTATCATGACCAGTATCCGTACAATTCTTCTTATTAGTATTACTACGGTGGATACTAAAAATCCTACATGACCCTAAGTATCCTACATAATGGGAATTATGGTACTATAGTATATTAAGGTCATGCAGGATTTTCAGTATCAACAGTATCATTACAATTGTTATTGTCAGTCTGTCAAACCTAGGGGATTGCTTGAGTAGGACGCCGAATCCGTCATGTGAGGACGGCCAGACGTTGACCTGAGAAATCCGCAACCGCGTTGCTCCCTTTTCTCTAGGTGATATGAGGGTTTAAAGGGGTATATAGGGGTTGTCTAAGGATAATCAAAAAGAACATGGAGAGTACTATATGATAATAGGGAATGTATAGGTTAGGGGGCTATAGGGTCATATGAACTATAGGCCAAACTCCTAGTATCCCTCTTAAAAAGCCCTATAATACTCCCCAATATAGTCCCTATTACCCCTTTTTAAAGGAGTTTAGACTATAGTACATGTGATGGAAACTTACTTGCATTCTAAACTAAGGTAGTTGCGCATGCCAGAATCATGGGAAGTGAGTACGGCGCGCGTCTCCAGTCGTTTGCTGGGAACCTGCTATCCTACTATTTTCATAGTCTGGGAGCTTCTCAAGCGTGCGTTAGAGCATCACAAGTAGGGACCCCCTTAACATAATCCTTGTGTAATCCGGAATGTATCCATTATCCCAATATAATCCCTATATACTATAGTAGTTTCCATTTTCTTTTCCATTATCCCTACATAACCCCAATATCCCGGCAACACCTAACCCTTGGGTCATGAAGCCTATCCCCTGGGGTTATATTTATATTGGGGTTATATAAGGATAATGGAAAAGAAAATGGAAACTACTATAATGGGATTATATTGGGGTTATATTACTATTATCCCCTTTTTTCTTTTCTAAGCTGCCCATAAGGTGCCGTCAAGAGCTGTCAAACCAGCGCTTTCTGGTTTAGGGTTTAGGGTTAAGGGTTTAGGGTTAGGGTTTAGGGTTTAGGGTTTAGGGCCCCGCAACCAATTTTGTCAAAGCAGTCCGGCAATAGCCCAGGGTTACAGTATGGTCCGGGGTGTATACAGTATACCCCCAAGCCCTGAACCCTATAGACCTTTTAAACCCCAACAGCTCTAAACCCTAGAAACACTGTAAACTCTGGACCAGAAAAACTAGGTTGTTCCAGACAGGTCTTTCTTGAGATGGCAAGAATTTCAGGCCCTTAAACCCTTGTACCCTCAAACCCTTAAGCCCTAAATAGTAGTTTCCATATTATTTCCGTTATCACAATACAACCCCAATATAGCCCTAATATTACCCCAATGGGTGGGGGGTCCTCCTGAAGAATTTCCGGCAAGCCTTGGACGCAGAGCTCCAAATATAGTCCCCATTAAGTAGATAGAATATGGCTTTGGGTATATTATGATAAGATCCCCATAAACCCATGTTCTATCTACATAAGAAGACTATAACTCTTTGCTGAAACCTCAATCTCTGGCCTTTCAAAGCAGACAGTAGGTTTTAGGGTTTATAAGGTTAGGTTTTAGGGTTTATAGGTTTTTTGCGGGTTTAGGGTTCTGACTTCGAAATTCGACCAGCTCACAAAAGGGAGATCGGGTTGTCCAGGGTGAGCCCCAGACCCAAGGCATTATAAGTCCCTTGTAGCCCGCATATATCTCTCGAAGGGTCCAGGTACCCAATAATTAGGCACGTGGGATTTGGTGGGTAGTAGTAAGTGTAGTACAGGTTTGGGGCAAGTATATGATCATTGGATACTTGGACCCTTAGGCTATATCTACATGGGGGATTGTCACAATTATGGTCCCTTTTTGGGTCCCTATTATAATACGGGGCCTGATACGGGGCCTAATTTAGGGGACCCCAAAAGGGACCATAATTTTGACAATCCCCCACATATATTATAGAGATACATTCGCACCCCCATATCCCCCTATATAGCCCGTACACATTGTGCATGTTAGCCTTTAAGACCCATGTCCTCGCCCAGTCCGACTTCAAGCTTGTTGGGGTCTCGCTGTTGAACAGCTTGCGCGAGGAGGTTGGGTGATGGTGGTCCGCTGGAGGGTCAGGGGTACTTCATTACCCTAAGGCTCCAAATAGCCCCATGTAGGTCATTTTTATAGAATTTGGGGCCCAATGTAGGTATTATTCATAGACATGGAGCCCTAGGGTCAAGCATACTTATATCCCTGTCTATAAGCCACACAATTACCCCCGCTATCCCAGGTATTAACCGACATAATTCCTGATGACCCCTGACCTCCAAGTGGAATCAACAGGAACTTTGGGAAGGATATGTACCTGTAGAGACCCCACAGAATTCTGCAAAATTTTTGAGGAAACAAAAAGGGTTTCTTTGCAAAGTCTCAAGGGCTTCTTACTGATTCTACCCGGTTTCCTGGAGCTGCTTCTTGATGTTGAGAGGGTTCCAAGGACTTAGGACTTAGAGGTTTAGGGTAGGACTGAGAAGGATCCGTAGTACTCGTAAGACGTCTAGGGGACTTTATAGGGATGGTGCGCCAAAGTTAAGGCAAAGAAATTCAAGGGGACACGTGCCTACCTAACCACATGCAGGCCTACGCGTCTGCAGCTAGGGTACTGCCCCAGTCTGTAATGTAGCTATATAATAAATAGCCCTTAATATGATCCCTAGTAGGATCCCTAATATAGCCCTTGATAGGTCCTAATATAGATTGTTACAGGGTGGGGCGGGGCTCCTTTCATGAGAGCTTCACAAGGCATCCCCGAGGCCCTACAATCCAGAAGCAACGCATTCCATGTGGCCCCGTTGTTCTGAGGTTCTAACATCGGGTACTAAAATCTAACATCAGCGGCAGTACCCTAAACCTTTAAAAGCTAAAAACCCTATAAACCCTAAACCTCTAAGCCCTGACCCCTAAACTCTAAACTTGTGCCCCGTACTCGGAAGGAAATCGCCGAACTCGAGTCGAGGACCTCCGGGCTCGCGCTGCCGCACCTTGGAGCACTTTGAGAGGGGATGAAGGGTTTAAAGGGTTTACAGGGTTTACAGGGTTTAGGGGTTTATAGAATGAATCTATAGGGTTTAGGGTTTAAAAGGTTTAGGGTTTTAAGTATTTAGGGTTTGAACGGTTTAGGTCCTAGGATTTAAGGTTTAAAAGGGGCTACATAGTGTAATGCTTAGGGTCCCTTGAAAGGGTAAAGCTCATAGGGATATATAGAGTTTAAAGGGCTTATCCAGTGCTAGATCGGTATATATGGGGATGAGAGTCAAGGGTTCCCTTAAAGAAGCTGATGCACAGGGTATATCGATCCTTTTAGAAGAGTGCATGAAAGTGTTTTGGTGGTCCTTTCGAACGGTTTACAAGCTGGGTACTGCCCCCACTCCACAGCCTAAACCACCCAAGTAGAGAAGAACTGCCTTTCAGGTGCGTTGGACCTCCAAGTATACCTGTGGTCACAATCCTACACTCAGAGCACAGTAGCGTACATGCTGAGCGGATCGATCCGAGAAACTCAGCAAAACCTTAAACAAACCCTAAAAGCTTAAACTGGAAGCCACTAAACCTCTAAAACCCCAAAGCCCCCATAATGAGAGCCTTCCGTGCAACAGCTAAATAATTCCAATCGCGTGCCCTAAACCTTGAACGTTAGCTAAACCAAAAACACCACCCTACCCTGGCCGTCGGAGACCTTGCGGAACAACTTGCTAGCTTCATGTCTACAGCCTGAGCTTGTGCTTCTTAGTGCGGTTCTCCGGGTTTTTTACAGTCGAGCGCGCTGCAGGGGATAGACTAATTACCTATCGTGCTTCCTGAAAGCCCCCCTTTGTAGCGAGAGTATAGTGTGCCCGGGACCTTACTCAATTTACATAGGCTTCTACACCAGAAACCCTAAGCACGGTTCCCAATCCTTTTTACATTCTCGTTGCTGTTTAATTATCTAGTTCTTCAGTACTCCATTCCAGCACCCTTTACATCCCTCTATAACCTCTATGTCACCACAACCCCTACCCCAAACCCACACCCTATTACCTAGACCATGCACCCTAAACCACGCAGCCTAACGTAGACCCGTGCTTCATAAACCCCCTCCTTTTACGGGCCTTGATATTAGGATCCTTAGTAGAGCCCCCATTCAGGGGAGGGTGTTATTATGAATAAGGGGTGTACATTACCCTAAACCCAAAGCCCTACAAACCCTATAAACCCCATAAACAACCCTACAAACCCTTTAAGCCCCATAAACCCTATGACCCTAGGCCGTGTATTAGCCTGGTCATCCACCTTTGCCCAGGAAGCCAACAGATGAAGCGGATGAGGCACAGAAGATCATTATCCGCTTTAGGGGCTTAGGGGTTAGAGGTTGAGGTAGGGTTATGGGTTTAGGGGTGAGGGGTCTAGGGTTTAGGGGTTTAGGGTTTAGGGGTTTAGGGTTTAGGGGTCGAGGGTTTAGGGTTAAGGGCCGAGGGGTTTCGGGTTTAGGGATTTGGGGTTTAGGGTTCTCAGCCACTGTTTGACGTTGGATGTGTAGGCCCCTCGTATGGTCCCTAATCTTGGGGGCTCCCTCTACATTGAGAAATATGCCCTACACATACCCCTCAGGGCTTATAAAGATTCCTAAGCGAGCAGTGGGCCGAGATTGTGGGCTAGAAAGGGTAGTTTCCCAAAACAAGGGGACCCCAATATAAACCCCCAAATATTCGAAATTCCTATTATGGGACCCCCAAAAAGGTATTTTTGGGAAACCCCCCATATACTTCCAAGTGTAGATGCGATACTCTACGTGTTTTTAGGGTTTGAGGTAAGGGGTTGGTGGCTTGGGTCTGTGAGTCGCCATGCGGCTTACGGTGTACCCAGAGGGTCCAAGTACCCAATAATTAGGTACTTGGGTTTTGGGTAATAGTATTTATAGTACAGGCTTTGGGTAAGTATATGATTATTAGGTACTTGGACCCTTAGGGGTAGGGGTATGGGCAAAGCGCACCCTATAGCCTTAAACCCCTTAGGCAGAGACCCTGCACGCGATGTTAGGTCCCGAGCTGTAGATGTAGCTTTTGCTTGGAGCTTCAGGTCTGCCATCCATGCGTTATACTGGGGTTATGTTGGGATAATGGAAGCTACTATGGAAACTACCTTAAGTTTAGGGTCTGGGGTGTTGTGTGATTTGGGAGTGGGGATTTGGGTAGGTCTGAAGGAAGGAATCCTGGACGAGATCCGAGTACTACCATCCACCTGAGTAGGGGAAAGCTCTAAATGTAATCTGGGGCCGGGAGGTTGATTTGTTGTAAGTCCAAAGCTGTGATGGATGACTCAAGGGAATTTCCCCGTCAAGCATGTTCGGACTGATTTTTGAGATGGATAAAGTGACGATTGCTATCGCTGGTGTCTTCTCTACTCTTGTCAGTTTGGAATTCTTTCTCCATGTCTTACATGCAGTTCTGGTAGTAGCGTTATGTTTCGCGTGTAGCGGTACCTCGAATCTGAAGACTCAACACTTTCTGCCGTAGCTCAATGGCCTGCACTCCTTCAAACAAACATGGAGCCTCAGAAGGGTCCCTTGATACATGACTGTCCTGTCCATGCAAATAGCGTTTTATGTCATGCTGGCCATCGCAAGTTGCACCAACAGCTTTAAACCTACAGCCTCCCACCCTTGTACGCCCATCCCTCCTGAACCCGAAGTCCAAGCTCACGAACGTCACGGAGAGCACAGGCGGCTACCGCCATGCTCGAATGGCTCAAGGCGACGCTTCTTCCCTAAGCGAGTCACCTACAGGTACCTGAATAGGGTGTAGTGTGTAGTGTTTAGGGTAGTCACCTACAGCTTCCCAAATGAGGTGCCACAACTTGAGCCAAGACTGTAGCGTTCGATACCTGAGGTGTTGACCATCTTATGACTGGCGGAGCATGGATATATCCAACTGTTGAGGCTGTAGGTTGTTAGATTGAAGGTTTTGGCCATAACACCAAGCGTAAAGCCCTGAACCCCAGAGTCACACGGCTCATGATTAGCAGTATAATATATGAGCTAAAGTGTCAACTCCTTCAAGGGGTTATACCGGGTATTCTATAGGGGAGTGTTATAGAAGTTGTTAAGGGGGATACTGGGAGCTTAGATTATAGCTCATGTATTCACGAGAATGATGGAAATTATGTTTACAGGTGTTTCGGGCTTGGGGTGGTGTTGAGCTGACCTTTTCCCTGCTGCGCTTTGGGCTTTAAAGCAGTGGGTCCAAGTACACACAGACGGGAAACAGCGGGGTTTGGGGGAAACAAGGAGGTATTCTTATTGGGCACTTGCAGGGGAAAGTGCTCTGGGATTGAACTGTTGGCATGTTTAAGCTGCTGAAAGTAAAGTCAGTCTTGATCTTAGTAGCCTAATTCCTACGGGTTCTAAGTGAACGCGAGTCAAAACGGGACCTTACTCGTAACAACGCCATAATGTAGACCCCTGATCAGTTAATGCCCTCCTTTTTAGGGCCTTCATATTAGGAGCCCCATTAGAATCCCCATGAAGGAGGGGAATTTATTAATCAGGGGTCTGGGTTAGGTGTTGATGACAAGACCCTGTCCCTGTATGCAGGAAGCATGCGCTCCAGATATCCCCAGGAATTCCAACCTCAAACCATCAACCCTAAACCTTAAACCGCAAACCCTGAACCTTAAACCTTAAACCCTAAAGAAAACTATTTGCTTTCCTCCGCCCCCAACCACAGTGGCACCTTGAAAAGACAGCTGTCTGCAGCCGCAACTTGGAGATGATAGTGCCCAATCATCTGTCAACCTGGGCCAACAATGGTTTAGAGCTTAAGGTTTAAGGACATATACATACATGTATATATATATAAATATATCCCACATTGTTGGAAAACCAAATAAAATGGAAAACAACATGGACAATTAAATGGAAACTGCTAGATCCAGGGACCAATCATCTGCCGAACTGGGCCAACATGAGGTTAGGGACACATTGGGGGATATATTTATAGGGATAGTATAGCGGTTATCTGGTAACATAATGGAGATACCGGAAAGTATTAGAAGAAACCAGGGACACATTGGGGGTTGGGAGGTTATAAGGGGATCCTTAGCTCATGAGAACCCCTGATTCATTGTGCGGGGTGGTGTCCTTCGTGTCGATACCTGGAGATGCATTGCTGGGTGTAAAAACTGTTCCCTGCCCCAAAGCAAAAACGAGGGAACCAGACCCGGTAGTTTCCCCAAGTGGGACCCCCAATGTAGTATTATAGTCCTTACAAAAAGGGGACCCCAAAAAGCACCCCTAATTTTGGGAA
>CAJNIZ010043502.1:0-39101 GCA_905231905.1 Symbiodinium pilosum
TACTGGGTGGGGGGTCCACCAAAAGGATGTCTGCGGCTGTTTGATACTCACATGGACTCCCAAAGTAGTTATGGAGGAACTTTTTGGACCATGCAGCGCTTCTGGCATCAACAGCATCAAAGCTGCATGCACGTTCCCAGTACTCCTTCCTAATTACCCTTTTTGCTCGCCGCTTAGTTTTGAAAACCGATAGGACTCTCTCAAAATGGGGGTTTCCCAAAATTAGGGGTACCATTTTGGGGGTCCCAAGAATAAGGACTATAGTATTTTGGGGCCTATATTGGGGTTCCCCCTATTTTGGGAAATCACCAAATCAACCCTGCAGAATCCTGAGCCCCCTTAGAGTCTCCACATGTCAAAGATTGCTGATGAGTAGTGCTTTCAAGGGTTGAGCCAGGCAAAATGCGATCCTTCTTATCAAGTACTACACCCCAAAGGACAGAATAATGCGTTAGATTGAAACCCTAAACCCTAAACCCTTAAACCCCTAAATACCCCCCCCCCCCGAGTACTAGTGAATCCCCAAACTCTATTAGCCGTACAACTCTGTAAGCTCTGGACGCTGTTGTATCCCGAAAGCGCCTTTCAGGATCTCCCATAGGGTTCAGGGTTTAGGGTTTAAGGTTTAGGGTTTAGGGTTTAAGGTTTAGGGTTTAGGGTTTAGGGTTTAAGGTTTAGGGTTTAGGATGATTATATTGGGGTTATAATGGGATAATGCTTTAGGGTTACAATGGGGTTATATTGGGGTTATATTGGGATAATGGAAAAGAGAATGGAAACTACTATTTAGGGTTTTAGGATATATGTTAGCCCGAAGTCTACGCCCGGAGAGAAGGCGAAGCCACCAATATACAATCACCACAGCCAATCTCTATGAAGTATCGCATAGGAAAACACCCAAAACCCCTAACCCCTAAACCTTAAACCCTTAACCCTAGACCCTATACACCCTAAGCCCTAAACCCCACCCTAAACCCCAACCCCTAACCTCCAAAATCTCGACACTAAAGTTGCTAGGAACGCATGGTTTCGGAATTTCAGGTTTCGGGTTTGGGGCTTTGGCAAGACTTCCTCATCTCTTGGAACTGGCTTACCTCACGTTTCATGGTAGGTTTAAGTTTTAGGGATAAGGATTCAGGGTTTAGGGTTTAGGGTTCAGGGTTTAGGGTTCAGGGTTTAAAGTTCAGGGAATTCAGGATAACCCTTAACCCGTAAACCCTCAACCCATCCGGTGCACTGTGGATTTAAGACCCTGCCGTCCGCTATCCAGCTGGAGACCCGAGGATCCAGAGCCGATCAGAAACTCGCTGCCATGTCCTCATGCAGCAGGGAATAAGAGTGAAGGCTGGGATGTCGTGAAGCCGCAATTCATAGGAGGTTGTTTTCCAAAAGGCTTTGAAATCCTGACTTAGTTTGGATCATCCCCATAGTCCTCTTCTACAGTACATCCCTTTACCTTCCTAAGGTCCCCCAGGGCCCTCATTTCAGAAACTCCCCAAAAGTAGTAGAAGGACTCCAACGATTATGCAGGCACTGTTAGGAGATGACGGGTGCCCCGGTGTTTGGGGTTTAGGTCTAAGGGTTTGGGAAGGCAAAGCTAGCCCCACCTGAATCATCGCCTCCCCCTCATGACGAGCCAAACCCCGCCAATGTTCAAAATTCTCAACATATACTATAGGAGACCACGACTGGGATATTGAATATTGAGGGGAGTGGGGGTTTTAACATTCCCGGGCAGTATAACTTCTTAGCTTGAACGAACGGCCGAAATCACGACTTAAGGTCGGGCCTCCAGAACTATGGTATTTGGTGGAAGTCTGGGGACACCTGGATAGAGGGATGCTGATGATAGACCTGCATACTGCATCTTCAACACAAACCATGCTCTTGAACACGCCGCTTCCCCACTTTGGTTAGAAAGAGTTACGTTCTCATCAAGGGTCTTTCTCGAACCTGCACGTCCCCTCTCCTGTTCGCAGCTGGCCAGCATCAACTCGGTTTTAATGCCTACAAAGTCCTATATGAGCCATAGTCTGAGCTCTAGCACCCCCCCCTGATAACCCCTATGATAATCCCCTACATAATCCATTATATAACCCCCTTTTAAGGAGTTTAGACTATGCCTCATACAAACACCGTTTCCATCCAGCATATTCAACGACAGTCCCCTACATAATCCCGTATCTAACCTTCTTTTAGGGAGTTTAGACTATGCCTCATATAAGCACAGTTTCCATTTTGGATGTTCACCGACCTTTCCCGACTGATTCTCCAAAACTAGAAGTATTCAAGCCCCTACAACCAAAATCCTATGTCCAAACGTTATAAACCTACTCAAATCCCCAGTTTCCATGTCATCTTCCATTCTGCATGATGTACCCCAATGCCCTTGTTCTAGGCACGCCATACAAGATCCCTCTAAGCCCCTGTAGATCCGAGGTTTCCGTTTCGTTTTCTACATTCTTTTCCATCCGGATCTCGATGATTCTAAGCCTCAAGCCTAAATCTTAAATTTTCCAGGCCAAGCAAAACATCTACTGTAATTGAGGCCTTGGGGGGCTCTAGGGCCGAATTCGATTACGGTTTGGGGAGTTGGGGAGTTAGGGTTTAGGGTTAAGACTTCAGGGTCTAGGGGTTGGGGGTTTAGGGTTTAGAGTTCGGGGTTAAGGGTTTAGAGCGTTAGGGTTTGGGGCTTCGAGTTCAGGGTTTGGGGTCTCTGCCTAGCCTCCAACATCCACAGAAGTAGAGGTGTGTAGTTCCCCAAACTGGGGGGTCTGATGATGTAAGACAAGGACAAGAAGCGCAGCCTACGCTCCCCGCCAACTTGACTGTGAAGATTTATACAGGAGGTCCCCATAGTTGCTTGGTAACCCTATATCTTTTGGGGATCCCTAGGAAGACATCACAAGAAGAACCCCAATCTGGAAAGCTACGTATGTACAGCCAGATACATCATCTGCTCCTTGTGGCGCGTATCCCGTGCGCACGCTATCTAATTTAGGGGCCAACATGATTTGAGCAACGCCGGGGGAGGTTTAGGGTTTAGGGTTTTAGAGTTTACGGGTTTAGGGGTTTAGGGGTTTGGGGTATATCATGTTACTGATATGAACGGGAGAAGTAGATGAGCTTCCGGACCATTCAGGCTTCTACATTACAGTCAGAAAAAGTTTGCACCTCAACAGCTGGCGGGTCTTTTACAGGGTTGAGGATGTTGAACCCTAAGCCCTAAACCCTAGGGCCAGGGGCAAGATGCGGTGCTCCAAGGGCCTTGCCTATGAATTCCCCAATGTTTGGAGTCAGGAAGCCTGACTTTGAAAAGGGTTTAGGGTTTAGGGTTATTGGTGTTATAATGGGGTTATAATGGGGTTATATTGGGATTATGTAGGGGTTATATATAGGGATAATGGAAAAGAAAATGGAAACTACTATATTAAAAGTTACAAGGACAAGGCAAGCTAGCCATTGACACAAAGCTTGAAAGGGTCCAAACGGAATGTTTTTGCAGGCACGGAATAATGCAAGCCCACAACTCAGATTTCTACGTACTTGGCTTATGGTGAGCGCAAGATGTTCTCCGTGGATGCATGAGGTCTGTAAGCCTTAGTGCCGGCCTTCTAAGCACCTCCCCAAAAAGGCCCCCCGCCTCATTTGGTCCCGGATCAATAAGGAAACGCACCATATTTGCTTTGAGGTTTAGCAGCTCTGAGCTTCAAAACTGTTGGGACGCCCGACCCAAATCCTAAACCATCACAATGAGGACATTTGCCGGAGGCCCAGCAAAAGAAGAATGGATTCCGGATATGTTCTGTGCAAGGTAGTTGCATACCCAAGGAACTGATGACCATGACGAGCTGGTTGAAGAGTTCGCATGTGGGACTTGACATTCATGTTGGAGGAGCAGATGCGTCTCACCTACAATTGAGTTTCCAAACGAGCTAGGGCTTGTTTGAGCCGCCATATAAGGAAGCCCTACATTTATTTCAAGAATCTGGTTGCCCTTTACGTTCGGAAACTGACAAAAGGCGTCCGCTATCTCGGCAGTCATGCTCATTATCTGAGCTCAGCCCTGAACCGTCCAAGAATTCAAATAGCAGAGTACTCAGAGGGTTGTGGGGACTTGGTACGAGCTAGTTATAGTCTGTTACCCAGACCCCTTAAAGGATCCAAAAAATGGAACCCCCTAATAATCCCCTAGTTACCCCCATGTAGTAATGGTTTCATGGGGGGGGGGGGGTCCATTTTTTGGATCCTTTAGGGGTCTGGGTAGTATTATCTCCAGCAGATCATGACCCCGGAAAACCCCTAACCCTAGAAATCCTCAGCTGGAGTGAGTACTACGGTGTATCGGCGCTATTTAGGGTAATATCTGGATTATATCGGGACTAGGGATAAAACATGGGAAGGAACAAGGAACATGAAACAGAAGCTTGGATAAGTTGGGGGTTAAAGGGCATGAAGCAAAATCCAGCATAACCCTAGCTACCTAATACTTTCTGAATTGGTCCTACAGTATACAAACGTCATGCAGATGTCTATAAGTATCAGACCCAGACCCCCTAAAGGATCCAAAACATGCCCCCCAATATGAAACCATTACTACATGGGGGTAACTAGGGGATTATTAGGGGGTTCCATTTTTGGGATCCTTTGAGGGGTCTGGGGACGTGTGTCCTCTAAATGTCTGACCCAAAGTAGGAATGATCATTAGCCTTAGATGTGCAGAGTAAATCATAACCTGGAGATTTTGAGTTGTTGAATAGTGGCTACGTTGGGGCTCTAAACACGCATGAAGGATACCTACTTGGGTGCATTTGAAGCCTTAAGTATACACCTAGACCCTAAACCCTAAATCCAGAAACCCTAAACCATAAAACCCTAAAGCGTAAAACGGTAAAACTTGGACAGTCCCTGAAAGCCCAACGACATAGGGGGGTTTCCTAAAGATAAGGGTGCCTTTAAACGGGTTCTATAGGGGTTCTATAGGGTTTAGGGCTTAGGGTTTAAGGTTTCGTAAAATTAGGGGTACCTTTTTGGGGGTCCTCCTCATAATAAGGATTAGAGTATTTGGGAATCCATATGGGTCCACTTATTTTTGAGAAATTACCATACTGGTTGGGGGTCTTTTAGGGCCAGGGTTTTAGGGTTTCGATCGACAAGTGCCTTAATAAATGAGTCATAGTCTAAGCTCCTAGTATCCTCCTTATTAACAACCCCTGTAATAGAATCACTTACATAACCCCAATTACTGAGTTTAGACTAGCGCTCAAGTATCGAAATCAATCTTCAGAGATAGAGAACGCCTTTGTGCAATCTGGCCTGAGGTGCGTTGCCGGACTCATGAACACGTCTTCGAGACATGAAACTAGTGGGACTGTTTCACATGGGCAGCTACTCAATAAATGAGCTTCTGGGCGTTGGCATGAATGATTGTAGAATAGGTACCGGGGAGTTGCCTGCCATTATCGAATTCGGCGCAATCTGTACTTGGACCCTGACAGAGTCCACTCCTTGCACAAGACTGTTATAGAATTTCACGGGCTATGGGGGCCCAAAACCCTAAAACCTAGACCTTGAACTTGAACCCTAAACTTGTGCTAGGATTCTCCTGACAACTCTCAAAAAAGTATATACCATGTTGAAGGGTTTTGGCTTAGGTAGGGTTCCGAGTGAAACAAAGTAGGCACTATTTTTCATATGGGAACCTATAAAACATTGCCAGCAGTATTTCAAGGTCTGTTTGAGGTACCCTATACTAAGAAGTTGTACAAGGAATCGAAGGCCATAATATAAGTCATAAGCACCAAAGCAGCCCAGTTTCCATTTCCCTGTCCGTTTGATTTCAAGTTGAAGCTGCTTTTACCCTAAAGACTAAACCCTAAACCCTAAACCCTGAGCCCTAAACCCTGAACCCTAAACCCACCCTAAATCCCAAACCCTAAACCCTTGAGGTGATACGGTAAACTTTCCAGCCCCAAATCCGTGCCAGGGGAAGCCCTCACGTGTATCTGAAATTTACTTTGCAGCCTCTTCCAGGCCAAGGCCTTCGCACCCTAAACCTGAAACCCTAAACTCTAAGGGATTTGGAACCCCAGTAGAAATTATAATTTCAGCTAAATATTAGGATTCTAGGTAACAGAAAGTAAGCTATTTTCAGGAACCTTGTAGTAAAGCCCGAACCGCAAACACTAAACCCCAAACCATAAACCCGAAACAGTAAACCCTAAACCGGAAACCCTAAACCCTGAGCCCTAAACCACAAACCCGACGCCATAAACCCTAAACCCGAAACCCAACTCTAAACTCACAACCAGAAAAGTTCCAGCGATTCAAGTAAGTTCGGAGGTCCTGCGGGGAGCAGATTGGACTTGAGATTGGATTTCCCAGAGGCTATGCGTCTGCGAAATGCATACTTTCTGCCCTTGAGTCTACAGATAACACCTATGACGGGGTGCCTGGTAGGGATTTTTCAGCTTTAGCTGACACAAGGGTTCGGCGTCACGTATCTAAAGCTTTAGCCCTTAGAGGCATAGGGTTGGGGATTCTAACTTTCAGGTTTTGAAGCTTAGGCTTGTGGATCGATATCGATTATACTTCAGTTCCATGAGACCAGCCGTGGAAACTGACTCAACCTCCACGGTGCGATGGGTGGAAGTTTCCAAATATGGGATCTTCCTTACGTGCCCTAGAACTCTATACAGCATATTAATGTAACTATTCCTGATACTCTTACCAACACGAATACTATCACTATTACCATTGCAATTGCTATCACTAATGCTACCATTCAACAATACAAAAAAAACATGACAACTAGCATTTCTATTCCTATTCCTATTCCTCCTCCTTCTTCTCCTCCTCCTCCTTCTGCTCCTGCTCCTGCTTGCTCCTGCCTCCTGCTGCTGCTGCTGCTGCTGCTGCTGCTGCTGCTGCTGCTGCTTTTGCTTTTGCTCCTGCTGGTGCGGCGTGCGACTGTAATGAAATAATGATAAATGCTGCTCAAAAATGATGGGCTTAGCATGTTACACTCTTCTACGATCATACTATTATACTCTTACACTCGTACGCCATTGTACTGTTCTGGGGACTCCCAAAGAAGGGATCCCAATTCTCGGAAACCCTGCAAAGGCCGCTTTGCAGCTTCGACTGAAGTTCAAGCCGATTCGCAAAGTCTCAGCCTCGACTTTCTTTCCTGTTTGAAGGGTTTTCGGGTTCAGGGTTTAGGGGTTAGCATTTAGGGTTTAGGTTTTAGGGTTTAGGGTATGGTTTACTTTCTTTGCAGGCTTATGCCGTGGAGCACCCCAAAAATTAAATCAAATGGAAAACAACATGGAAGATGACATGGGACGTGGGCTTATATAGGGGCTCATAAGGGTTGTGTACTGTGGGGGCCTGAAGAACTGCCAACATCATGTTGAGGTCTGTCTGTTTGAGATACCCTATACCCTCAATTGTATACCAAGAACATGGGACTACATTATTGAGGCTTCTACAAAGGCGCAGACAGCATACCCTTTTGGTTTTAAGGTTTGGTGTCCAGGACGGACCCTACCCGAAGCTAGCATGGAACCCCCAGTTAGTCTGCTTTTGAAATACTAACGTTTGGGACTTAGGGCCCATCTCAGGGTAATTCAAGAGAGGGTAACCCTTGGATCATACCCTTGACGGACAAAGCCTGCATGACGCAACATGTCCATTTCTGGAGTAATTATGCTAGCAAAGTCTCTGGGATCATGCAGGATTTTGTCCTTCAACTGCGGGGAAGGCTAGTAACCCAAAAGCCCTAAACCCCAAATCCCATACTTGCGCGGTAAACCCCCAAAGCCGCTACGTTTCCTACTTGGGCCTTTCCGGTCCGTTCCCTTCACAGCAACTGTAGAAGAATCTTATCTTAGGATTAACAGGGGTTTTGGTAACACTAACCCATATGATGAAGATTCAAGTGGAAGGGAAGTGGAACATAAAACAGAACTGAGTTTTGTTATGGTTAAGGTTCAAGGTATCCAATACTTCAGTACTTTGCGTTTGATTAGTAGCAACTACAGTACAGGCTTTGTGATGATTGAGTACTTGGACCCTGGCGTTAAGACGGCGTCTCAGAATTCGGGGTACTTCTTAACCCTAAATGCTGAACCCTAAACCCTAGGTATTTGTTCCCGCAAGACCCAAACTTCAAAGCTTCAAGCCCTAAGGGGGTTGACCCCACGAAACTGGGATGACTTCTTTCGTGTGCTTTCCCGCTCGAGATCCTGGATTGCGGTTAGGGTTTAAGGTGTTTGGGCGCTGAAGATCTGAGCTCTGGTGTAGGAACCTCAAGAATTGAAACGGTACTGTAGGTGGCTACATAAGGAGTGGAAAGGGACCCTAAACCCTAAACCCTAAACCCTATGTTCTTCTGTCTTGGGTTTCTCCATGCTACTTAACCCCAGGTGTGCTGAACCAGAATCCCCAATCCCGGCCCCTAAACCCTTAACCACTGTAGCAGTTCCAAGGGGTTCATGTAAGTATATGGTATAAACTTAGGCCCCAAGTGGTCCCTATATACCCAATATGGTCTATACTTAAGGCCCCAAAGGTTCCCGTATACCTCGTTTGGGACCCCCCAAGAAAATTCTAGACAGCTACATGGACCTTTCAAGGTCTCATGCGCGCCCATGCTCTCAATCTATGTATGCCTGGAAGGGCAATCCTAAACCCTAAGCCCCAAACACGAGACCTGGGGTTTCCCAAAGCTGTGGGTACCTTGTTGTTGGGAGTCCCAAGAAAAAGGAGCAGAGTATTGTGGGTATATATTGGGGTCCTCTGTGCATGGAAATCTCCACCTCAAAATCCTAAGCCCTAAACACTCAATCAACTTAACGACCTGAGAATTTGACGTATCATTTTTGAATTTCAAGTTCCCATGAGCCCTATACTTTTAGAGTTGAGGCTTTCGTTTTTTTGTCCTTTTGGGTAACATAGGGGATTACAGGGCATATGTGGATAGTACTTTGGGGGATTATGTTGCTGTTGAGCCGAGGCCTGTGCGCAGGGATACAGTTTTGGTGCTCAACACGGAACTCTGCCAGAGTGCAAGGACGGACCACATACACTAGAGCTCAGGGTTTGGGAAGCGTCCTACGATTGCTGGACCAAATCGTGCTTGTTGCTTTAAGCGCGCACACATGTTCCAGTGCACTATAGGGAACACCATTCTCAGGGGCCAGGGCTTGGGCCTTTGATTCATTAGCTGGAATTCGGAGTTGGTCAGGCCTCTCAAACTACCAAGCTACCCTAACACATATATCTAGAACATGAGCCTGCAGAAAATATTTAGCTTACCATTCCTCAGCTAAGCAACACGCACTTGTAGCCCAAAGCAAGCCCCCGAAGCCCCTATCATAATGTAGTAGTTTCCAGCTTTTTTCCAGTATCCCTATGTAAGCACAATATATACCCAATAATCTCTATATCAACCATTACAGTAGTTTTCATGTGTCTTTAACATTATCCACATATATCCCCAATGTATACCCCTGTAAGGATAAGCAAGTTATGTTTTTCTTTTCCGAAGGGCAATAGGAATGCCACAACTGAATGCCTGCAAGGGGCCTTTGCCACTACAGGAAGGCTTCAAGCATCGATTTAGAATCTAGCGTTCATGCTTTAATGTTTAGGCTTTAGGGTTTAAGGGTTTAGGGTTCAAGGTTTAGGGTATCCTTGCAAGCATTCTGGACCGCCAGCCCTTGAACCAACCTTTGTCTAAGGGTCCAGACACCTAAATTGCAATTTCCGACACCCCAAGCCTTTGGGCTCTAGAGAGGGGCTCTACACGGAATAGCAGGTTGTATATTCCCTTTATGAGTGTAGCATTCTGTCGCCTAAAATATCACCTCCACCTATTAAAGATACTCCCACACCTACTACTACATTTTCTTCTTTCTTACAGAATGATGTTGTATGGGAAATATTTATGTGGGCGTGGGGTTTGCTGTAGGTGGGACGGGACTTTGTCTCAATTGGCTTACTGACTTGGATAGAGGAGAACTGGATGTTCAAGACTTGGCTTGTGGTTACCGTTGCATCTGCCCTCGCTTGACAGGACGAAAGGGACACCGGCATCCAACAACCTACGCACAAACGAGCACTTCTCAAATTTGAGGTCCCCCCCAAATACGTCCAAGTTTGCAGACTCACATCTTGTGGGGACCCCCCAAAGGGGACCCGCAACTTCGAGAAATCCCCCCACGCAACGTGAAAGTCGTACGGAAATCTCAGAGCTGCAAATGATGTCAAATACTGAAGAACATCGGGGGCCACCAGCGGGGGCTTGTTTCCTTGACCGTGGGATTCAGACGAGTGGAAGCATGAAATGGAAACTGTGTTTTTTTGAGGGTTCCAAGCAAGGATTGCTGGATTGTGATGTACCACTATGGGTACGATACAGTGGTCTAGCTATAAGCCCTTAACATAGGAATTGCCTGCTTTTTCAAGTGGGATTTGGGCTACCTGACTCCAGCAACACATGTCAAAGTGTAGTGTAGGGATCGTCCTCTGGCTTCCAGGCTTCTTTTGGATTTAGGGTTTGGGGTTTGGGGTTTAGGGTGTGGGTGGGCGGGTGTGGTGAGGCATGGGAGACCTCGAGTGGCCTCCTTGTGCAAGCTAGAGGTTAGCGTTTTAGTATGTAGTTATGGTAGAAGAGGAAATCGCTAGTAAGGTTAAATGTCTGTCTGGTATTTCCTCCACCGCTTCCTGAAAGAAAAACAGCGCCTGCGTTCTTATGAAAACCTGCGAGGTTCCAACAGACAACGGAAGATACAAGTCCTGTTTCTGCATAATATGTAACATGGGTTACCGTCCAGACATACCTACTATGCCCTCGCGCTGTTCAGCTTCCTGATGCTGGCCCTTTCTCTGTGGTAGCGGTAGCGGATCTCAACCACCTTTCACAACATCTGCGAGACTGCCTTGGAGAATTAAGTCCCCAAGTAAGGTTATGTGTATTCAGACGTTAGAACTTCATTTTCCTCTGTGTAAGTCCACTAACTGCCCTCCCCTTATTCTGCAAGAGTTCCAAGAGATCTGCCACTGTGTGCACGCATCTGCTGCTGGTTTTGGGGTTTAGGGTGTAGGGTTTTATCTTGAACTCCTGAAGCCCCACTTGTCCATGTAGCTGTAGAGTATTTACTTCGGCCTCAAATTAGGTGTATGGGAACCGTGTGGGCCCTAAGTATATACTGTACACCATGCCCACTTTGGCGCCCAAGCATATACTATGAAGCCACATGGATCCGTTGGTTTAGGGTACAGGCAGGTCTCCCGAACAGCCAAAAGAAAGGGCTCAGCAAACGAGACAATGCAACGGACGAACAACTCAAGAAACTACAGAATTCCATTTGATTTTCCATGTCTTTTCCGTTTGAGTCTTCGTTCTTTGGGTAACATCCCTAAACCCTAAACCCTAAACCCTAAACTTCATTCTTTGGGTAACTACAAGGAATCCGTACAGGGCGCTTTTGACAATCGAGTCTTCATGGGACAACATGTGCAGCTGTGCTTGGAGTAACTTGGTTGCCTCCATCTGGCCGTGCGAGCTTTAGTTTGGGACTCAGGGATTAGGTTGTAGGATTTAGGGTTTAGGGGTTTAGGGTTTGGAGGGTCGGAGTTTATAGGGGTTTAGGGTTTAAGGGTTCAGGATTAAGGGTTTAGGTTTAATCTAGATGCGCGGGTCTGAACAAGTACCAACATTATGGAGTATGATCCCTTTGAGGGGATTATATGGGATGTATGCGTATATGTATATATACATATATGTACGGTGTCGTTTTTTTAGGGTTTAGATTTGTAGGGCCTGTAGGTTACCAGTGGTATGGTCCTGTGGAGTAGGGGTAGATACATTAAACCGCCCCGCTTCAAGGAACCCCGCCCAAACTGAGGTCTAGTACATAACAGTATCCAATACGCACTGGAGTATAGTAAGTTATAAATATATCCCCAGGCACTCCAATGTAGTTCCTTTTTGGGTAGTATTTTGTAATCCCTTACCAGAACACCCATAACAAACCCCAAAAGGAACTACATAATGTAATTCCTTTTGGGGTTTGTTATGGGTTTAGGAGCATTTGGGTCTAGGGCTTGGGGTTTGGGGTTTAGGTTCCTTGAATGGGGGGGTCGTAGTTCTCCCATGGCTACAGCGATACGTGCCTGAGGGAATGATCCGGGTAGAGATTCCACCTGTTATAAAGGTTTAGGGTTTAGGGGTTTAGGGTTTAGGGGTGCGGTGCAGTACATGGGCTCACACTGGATTGAACTCTTAACTTCTAGCCCTGACTCCTATAGGCCCCAACCTCTGAATCCTAAACCCCCTAAGCCCAGACTCCTACACTGAGCCCTACGCCTCAAACTCTATAAACCCTAAGGTCTCAACTGAGCTGTAGTCTAACCTCCTAGTATCCCGCTTAATAGTAATCCCCTATATACATAATCCCTTATACACGCCGTTTTAAAGGAGTTTAGATTTTAAATCAACTGTCCTCCTTAGTACTTTGTGCTTTGCTGCGGCTAGGGAGAAGCCAATGCTACTAGGGGCAGCTGTGAAACTGATCGAGCCGTCTCGACGCACGGGCTTTCATCCTTGGAATACGGTGAAGGTTTAGGGTTTAGGGTTGGGGTGCTTTTGAACTTTAGGAGTTTAGCTCGTGGTCTACCTGATATATGCTTGGTCAACATCCTTCGTTTCAGAATTTGAGTGCCCAAGAAAAGGCTAAAAGTGTACAACTCTGCAAACATCTGTGGGTTGCGAACTCCATAGATAATGTCCAGTTGTTAGCCTAACTTTCCTGATATGATCCGTGATCCTCATAAGTAGACAAGGATCTATGTAGCCGCATAGTATATACTTCGACCCCCAGGTAGGTATATATATGTAAAGGAGCCCCTTTGGCCCCCAAGTATGTACTATATACCTACATGGGCCCCCTATGGGGGTTTGAAAGCGCAACTCCTGACGCCCCAGCCCTAAACCCAACACCCGAACCCCAACTTCAAACGCCACAGCTTTAGTCTCCCTTCAGTAGATAGAACATGGGGCATATGGGGATCATGTTATGCATGATATTGGGAAACTCCGTATTCTATCTACTTAGGGGGCCGCAAACCCTCAACCCCAAACATCCTGTGCCCCAAACCCTACACCCTACACAAGGCCCCAAGCCCAAAACAATGTTACGCAATCTAAGGTTGGAATTATGGGCCCCCAGTATGGGCCCTTCCTAGGATCTTTCAGGTTTAGGGCTTACATGGGGGTTTCCCAAAATTAGGGGTACCCTTTTGGGGGGTCCCTATAATAAGGATTATAGTATTTTGGGGTCTATATTAGGGTCTCCTCATTTTGGGAAACTACCACATAAACCCTAAACCCTAAACCCTACACCCCCAAAAGGGATACCAGCCAGATCAAGGGCCTGTAGTAGGGCATCAGATTTAAGCCCCCAAGGTGGTTGAAATCCAACTCCCCAAAGTTCTCACCTAGCAGAAATCCCTACAAAACCCCAGTTCGCCTTGGAGCTTGGCTTTTTCCATTTGACTCTACTTCATAAAAGTTGGGGTAACCCAACTCCCTCCATTACTCATCATAATCCTGTAGCCGCCTCTAGTTCGTTAAATCCCTAAACCCTAAGCCTAAGCCCTAAATCCTAAACCTTCTACATGAAGGAGTTCAGGCCTAATATGGACTGGGGTTTCGCTTGAGGACTGGGCCTGGGTTTCCGTGGATTAGGGATTAGGGTTTCGGGACTAGAGTGTAGGGATTAGGGTTTATGACTTAAGGTTTAGGGTTTAAAGTTTAAGGTTTGGGAGTAGCAACCTTGTCTGCCAGACCCAAACTGCAAGTCCCAAGTCCCGCCTCAAGGCACTGCAATGGAAACTCCTTAACCCGAATCCCAGACCTCAAGCTCAAGACCGATAGCCGAATATCTCAACAAATCACAATCCTATATCCCAAACCCTGAAAACCATGGATACCTGGGCGCCGGGCGACGGCATACAAGTTGATCACCGCCTTCAGCTCAAATGGAGCAACCGGTTTGGGATTTCAAGTGGTTTGCCCTAAGCGGTCCATGCGCCCTAAGTGGTCCCCATCTTCCTACGGAATATACCGACACTAAACCCTAAACCTTTAACCCTAAAACCTAAAACCCTAAACCCTAACACATGAATCATGATCAGGAAAAGCTCTAGCTTCACAGTCAAATATGAGCTCAAGCATGTGCTTAACATCAGCGGTCTCAGCAGTTGCATCTTTAGGGTGCAGGTTGTAGGGTTTTCATCGTCAGGTCTCGTAAGCCCATAACAAGCTTCAAGGTGCATTTGCTATCTATGCCGCAGAGGCTTGAGGCTTGGGATTGCTCACTTCCATTCAGGCTTGAGATCTAAAGTGCGCAAGCAGCGTTGGATGACGATGGGCAGAGAACAGTTTAGGGTTCAAGCTCTAAAGTACTTACCACAAATATGCAGAGCCCACTATGCAGAGCCCACTTTAAGAAAGGCGCTCGATAACCTGGTTTTCTTGGGAGGTCGCAACACTATTGAAACATGAAGCGCACTGTCCACCTATATGATATCAGCTCATATGGAACATCTGCCATCATGCAGAACTACTACTGAGACACCTCCCTTGCGCAATGGCTATAAATTGTGATGGCAACTCATCTAGTGTTAATGGGACAGGTGGATTCTTCAACCGCGGAAAACCGAGTGGCGCTTGGGCAGCACTCGCACCAGCTACTACCTGGACCCTAACAACTTGGGGAAGCATGATTCTGATATAACAGTAGTAGTAATAATAATAGTAATAGTAATAGGAATAATAATAGTAATGACAGTAATAATACTGAGAATAAGGATAAGAATAGTAGTACTAGTAGCAATACTAAGAAGAATACTAATAAGAACCATAATAGGAAGTGCTACTTTTAGGCCTCGAGAAACTTTCTCACCAGCAATGCTCCACACAGAAAAGGGGTTTAGGGTTTAGGGGTTAGGGTTTAGGGGGTTAGGGTTTAGGGGTTTAGGGGTTTAGGGTTTAGGGGGTAAGGGTTTAGGGTCTAGGGTTTAGGGTCAACAAGAACTCCCAACCCAAAATCTCATTGGCTATTACTGGAGGGGACGCTTAATCCCATTACCTTCTGAAAACGTGTTACAGTGCTGTCATGTGCTCCACGTAACCAGATAGTCCCTGCACTACCAACGTCCTAGAGCGCCCGCTGAATCTGCAAGCATGCTCTTTTGCATTGAGGGTGTGTCTGCCAGTGCTGCCATCTGCCAAAGCCAACTGAGCTATAGTCTAAACTCCTAGTATCACCCTTAACAACCCCTATCGTAGTCACCTACATAATTCCCTATATGACCCCCTTTGAAGGAATTTCGACTATAGTTAAACTGGTCTAAACATGTCTTGTGCAACGGCTGTCCATCCAAGGTTATGAGGGAATATATCCCTACATAACATTTTTTGCTGATAGTTTTATCGAATAGAGGAATATAACTCCTGTAAAATATGGCGCTTATATAATCCCTATATAACATATTCCCTTTTTCCCGATTATCCTGCCAGTAATCTTCAAGGCTTCAGATGCTCGATTAGGCGGCCGTGGCTGCTTAATTTAACCAAATGGCAGAACTTACAATTTGGGTGCAACAAATGGACGAGATGAACATTCATTCTGGAACCTGATTACACTCCACAAAACCATAATAAGAGTAGAAACCCCACCTTACAAATCTGGGTGCTTCTGACGATGAGTCCCGAACGTGGCTTCCATTCCCCTGCATGACCCCTTCGTATTTATATTTATATGTGTCGGTATATTCTTATATATATACACATATATTTCATGACCTATATATCCCTGGGTCCCGGAGGGTACGCCGAGTTCGGTAGAACTGTACCCTCATTCCGGCCCATTGCCTCTAGTACTCCCGGAAGCCACGAGAGTCCTGTTAAAGGCAGGACGTTTCCATGTTGGGATTTGGGCTTGCAGCTGTTGCATGCACTTGTGGCCAATACAGACCGCAAACTACTATAATCCCTTTTGCTCCCATCTAAGCCTTAGTTTGGCACATCGTACGCGCACTGAGAGAACCGGTCAAATCTAATGGTTCACCAGTTTTGGGGTGCATAGGGCTCAACCCTACTTGCTGGTGCTTTGTAGGGAATAGGGGAATATAAGCCCTATGGAAATCAAGGCTTCCGGTGCTCGAGTGGGCGGCCGTGTTTTTTTGCTGTTTGCTTTTGCGGGCTACGGGCTTTATAACTTTATCCCAAGGCTCTCATACTACAAAAGGCTTTTGGGCTGTTTTGGGCCTTAGGGTCTGGGAAAGGAGCTGACTAGCGACTGGGCTGGGCTTAATTGGGGCTTTAGAACCTTGCCGGCTAAGAGATTTCAAGACGCAGGGTTTATGTTTTTTTGGCCGAGAGTTCCATAAGGGTCCAAGGACCCAAATAATAGGGCTTTAGGGCCCACACGCCATTAATATATTTGGGCCCTAAAACCCTATTATTTGGGTCCTTGGACCCTTAGAGGTTTAGCGTCTTGGCTTTGCGAGAACTTGGGTTTACATAATAGTCTCCGAACATCAAAAAAGGAACAAGTCCAGGGTGGGTTAGTCCTGGAATCTCATATGTCAGGCTTGTACTCTCGCTCAAAGGGCACAGTGCAGATCTGGATGGCGCGGTAATGGTGCCAGAAGTCTTTCCTCGGATGGCGCATACTAAGCTCTAGGATCGCTGTTCTTAGGTTCTTGCTAACTTAGCCTGTTCTACTTGACACCACTCCTACATGTACTGCTCACGATGAGAGTCCCCCACAGTAATGATTCCCCCAGTCCCCTCCTTCCAGAGGCCTGGGGGTGTTGTTACCAGGAGGATGTGATTAGGCTAGACCCTAAACCCTAAACGTCAAAGATCCGGGTCTACAGGGGGTGTCGGGGCTTAGCGTTTAAGGTTGATGTTTGTTGTTGTTGTTGTTGTTGCTACGACCACGAGGACTACTACCTGGATACTGGTAAGTACTAGTGTACTGGACCAAGGCTCGGGCACATAGTGGACAACTTATAGCTGGCAAAAGGGTCTTGGCCTAGATTCTACTATGTGACCATAGTTTAAGGAATCCCAATTAACCCTCTTAGAATACTTACATAAACTGAAACTCTAAACCGAAACACATGTGTAGGGTTTAGGGCAATATCCTTAGGGTTTGGGAGTTAGAGTTGTAACTTGTCCAAGAAAAATGATATGTAGGACAGTATCTCGTGTCTGCAGGAGGCTGCTAAGTGCTGGGATTGTTTTTGGTAAAGGGATCCCTTAAAGGGGGATATAGGGATATCATAAGGATATTGCAGGGGTTCTAGGGATCCTGCCAGTTTCCGAATCTGCCCTGGAGATCTCCAAGAAAAACTAGTTCTAGCGCTTCCGGGGGGAGCAAATCACAAAACAAACTGTTTAGAGGACGCCCGAAGGGTTTAGGGGGTCTAATTCGGGACTCTAAGGCACTCCAGACTCTAAATCCTAAACCCTAAACCACAAATCCTAAACCTGAACCATGAGGGATGAAGCCAGAGGGGCAGCGTCATGTAAAACGAGCCATCGCCCACAGGATCCACACCGGTTCGCTTGACCTGCGTTGGATGGAGGCTCTAGCTTAGGATTTAGGGTTTGGGGCTTAGGATTTAGGGTTTGGAGCTTAGGGTTTAGCAAAGTAACGTACCTAAACCCTCAACCCTAAACGGTACAGTTTAAGATCTGGAGGGTGGGGTGGGTCACTTCTGCGCTACCTAGGCTCAGAGTATGCGTGGATCAAAACTCAAAATCTTTTCCATTCGCGGATACCCTGATCCCTAAACCTAAGCCCTGAACCCTAACCTCTGTATTTATGTAGATGGAAGGCCAAGGCTTAGAACGCAGAGTCTGATACCAGCAAAGTAGCCCATTCCCCTCATGTTTAGAGTTTAGGTTGGGGGTTTAGGGCTACACACGTCCTGCCTCCGGCGTAGATATGCCCCTTTTTCTCCTTGAGTGTCCAAGTGCTCAACTGTTGGTGGTCTAGGTGCCCTAAGGTCTCATTGCTTGGTCACTTGCACACTGAACCCTATGTTTGGAGTTTACTTGGATGTCGCAAATATCCATTGATAATATACCCACTATTTCATGGGATTTCCACCAGCATCAGGATCGTGGTGCCAAGTACAAGGCCTACCCATTTGTTCATCCCCCTACCTTGGGCTTTACGCCCAAACGGTCGATCTAAAAGGACCAAGTAAACTTTAGATCGTTGCCTCAGACTCTTGTAAGGTTCAGGCGTTAATTCTTGCGGGCCCTAGCCCTTCCCTAAATCCTAAACCAAAATCCTAAATCCTCTGCCCTCCGACGATGTTCCTCGATGTTCCTCCGAACCCCTCTCTGCACCCCAGATTAGCAAGACCAATCTGTTTTAGATTCTGCGGTTCAACCTGTTGTTGATTGCCTAACATGTTGTTATTGCGGTAGCCCTTTAACGTATCTTTCTCATGGCCACCTAAACCCTATGAACCCTACACCCTAAACAATTGCCCAGGCCGCCTCGTCCCAGTCGACGTCGTTTAGCGCGCCCACGCTCAAGTATCTCTTGTGCGTCGTCCATGACCTGATGTTGAGAGAGTTCAGGGCTAAGCTAAACCTTCAACCCTAGGTTCTTTCAGGGGGTCACCTGGAGCCCGGGAACGGTCCCTTGCAACGCCCGCCCTTGAAGCAACAAGGATGTACCGGGTTCCCGTTTAGTTTGGGCATGGGCAAGCCGCCGAACCCTCCCTCAGCCCTGAACCCTACCTAGAGTAACCTAGACCATTGGAAAAAGTAAAGATGCCAAGGTCTTCGGTATGAAGTCGTTTTAGGGATACACTGCTTACTCCAGGTAAACCAGGTTGAGGGCTAGGGGCTTGAGGTTTTGACTGCGGGGCCCAAAACCCTAAACCCACAACCCTAAACCCTAAAGCCCACCTTTGTTTGTGACGGCGCATCTCCGACTCAGATTCGCAGAGCCAGAATCATTGTAAGATTTCCCTAGGGGTTCCGGAACCAAAATACTTGGGTTCTAGGTCCCAAATACTATAATCTGAATGGTATTTGGGAGCTGATGCCCTAGTCTTTGAATCCTTGGACCCTTTGAGTTTCATTCCTTCTAAACCCAAAATACACGCGATTGAAGTTTCTGGGCTTAAGGTCTGACCTCAGCCAGAAAACTCGAAAGTAGATACTCCCACGCCCGTAATGCTTAACCTTACCCCATACCTCTTACCACTCTAGACGCAGCCTAGAGGAACCAATGTACCCATAAAAATAGCTTTGTACTCAAGATGTTGGCATCTTCCCCAAGTGTTGTCAGGGTCTAGAGTGATTTTGAACAGACCTGCAATAACCCTAAACCCTAGGCGTTATAAAGCCGACACCCTAAACAGATGGTAAATCCTATGAATCCCCTAAACCCTAAACCCTAATCCCTAAACCCTGAACCCTAAACCCTAATCCCTAAACCCTGTAACTCTTGCATCTCAGGCGCTCCCAATCCTGAGCAATTTGCAAGAGGGATCTTGGGCAAAAATTCACCCTTTTAACCCTAGAGTTTAGGGGTTTAGGGTTTAGGGTATAGGGTTTAGGGTTTAGGGTATAAGGTTTAGGATCTTGGGCAAAGATTCACCTTAACCCTACGGTTTAGGGCCCCAGTCCTAGGGCTGAGGGAGGGTGTGGGTTTTGGATATTGGTGGGGCCTGATATGCCTAGTGTACACCTTAGGCCCTCAAGCCTCAAGCTCAAACCTGCCTTTGAGGGGCCCTAGGCTAGCGGGCAAATTGGTACAGGAGGGGAGTTACCATGTAAGGAGTTTGGGGTGTAAGGTTTACATAAGCCTTGGTTCCTATAGCCGCTATATAATTAATAAGCCTATATACACCCAATCGTCAAGTTGCTTAGAGACCTCTGAACCCTGAACCCGAAGGATCTACATACACCCTAACAGGACTTTAACTTAAAGCGAACCCGACACAGGAACCCGCAGGATATAGTACCCTGGTAAATATTTTTAGAAATTTGGGTTTAGGGTATATTCTTACCAACGGCCTCATATGTCCTACTCTTTTCTTGTTCGCGGTTTGCGGTTCCCACTAAAGCCCAGTAGATTCCCTGTAGACCCTACACCTTAAAACCTAAACCCTAAAGTCCATGTAGACCCCAAACGCCAAGGGTCTGTGTTGGACCATTTGCCTGTCCACACCTGCCAGCCCCAGGGGTTACGAAGATGCACCAAGACCTGATTCAGGGTTGAAGAGGGTTTTTAGGGTTTAGGGTGTCAGGTTCGGTTGAGGAAGCTAGATAAGCAAGTTACGAAATATGAATGTCATCTACGTGGTAGTTACAAAAGGTTCTAGGATAAATTGTACTTGCCTTGCCCCTCCTAATCCGAAACACTATAACAGAGTATATGATGTTAGGGATACAAAGCCCTTCTTGTTATTCAGGGTCTCTTGTGTAGAGCCTCTTCAGGGCTAAGCCCTACATCCTGCATCGCGACAAACCGTAGGATGCAGGATGCAGAATGGGTACCGTCCTAGACCCGAATCAGCCTGAACCTTTTCAACTAAGGGTTTAGGGTTTAAGGGTTTAGGGGTTTAGGGGTTCAGGGGTTTAGGTTTCGGGGTTTAGGGTTTTAGGGTTTAGGCTTCAGCGTGTGTGGTTATGCCCAACCAAAAATTGCAGACCCCATCCAGCACAGCCCTTCGTCCTAAACCCACCACCATGCACCCTCAGCCTCACATGGACCCCACGATCTAATTCCTTTTGCGTTGCCCTAAAACCTAAACCCCTCCACCTGGAATCCTCTCAGCCCTTAGCCCTACTTGGAAGGTCAAGAAACCTGGTAAGACCCCTCAAGTAGAAGTTCTAGACCATGCCCAACTATCCCGTGTGTTAACCTACTCACAGGAGTCCTGAATCCTAAACCAAGAAATGCTAACCACCACCAAGGTACATCCTGCTACGCACCCAGTAGGCTTGGGTAGCTGCAGGCACATTGTGGGAGTTTCTCAAAATAGGGACCCTGATCTTAGGGGTATTTTGCCAGTGATGCTGGTTTAGGGTTTAGGGGTTCCTCTGACCCGTCCAAATAAGCCCACAGGGTTGACCATCAGACTTCGAAAAAATTTAGGGCTGTAACCCTCCCTCCAGGCCCTATCAATGGCTTTATGGTAGGTAGGTAGGTAGGGGTCGACTTGTGGCTTACGGCCACGGCCTCCCACACTCTTCCGCGCCGAGCATCTCTGGGGGCCTCCGCTAGCGTCATAGGCCCCCTCCGCCGGAGGTTCCAGAGGGGGTGTTAACAAGAGCTTATTGACTATGAAGCCGGGCTAGGGCCAGAGTGGCCCAAGTCGATGTTTAAAGGCCAAGAGGGAGGGCTAGGGCCAAAAGTGACCCAAGTCGAAGGTGGACCCCAGAAGGTGGACTTGGGCCAGAAATGAAGGTAGACCTGGGCCAGAAGTGGTCCAATTCACGATAAAAAATCAGGGGGGCTTCGAAAGTCCCACCTCCTGCTGAAGGCCCACGTTCAAGGAGACCAGATTTGCTACCTGCTCGTTCAGGGCCGAGTTAATGAAGACCAAGTGTGCCACCTGCTCCTGCAAGGCCCAGTTGAAGGAGACCAAGTGTGCCACCTGCTGGTGAAGGGCGAAGTTCTGCTGCTGTAGCTCTGCAGCCTGCCGCATCAGGTGGTGTGCAACTCTCACGAGCTCTGCGTGCTGAGCATCCTTTGTGGTTTTATGATATATACACACCAAGTATACTTAGGGTTGCAATCCCCTAAACCCTAAATCCTAAACCCCTAAGCCCTAAATCCCTGAAGCCTAACCCCTAAACCCTGAATCCCTAAACCCCGAAGCCCTAAATCCCCAAAGCCTAAGCCCTAAACCTCAGGTACAAAGGGGCCAATGCCTCGCGAAAGTTCTTCTCCTCATCGGATCTGTCCGCGTCTTTGCCATCCTGCCCCATGGGTTCCCTGGATCCCCACAGTGGATAGGTTTAGGGTTTAGGGTTTAGGTGTCCCATAAATGAGGGGCACCTTTTGGGGTCCCAATAATAAGGACTATAATATTTGGGGTCTATATTGGGGTCCCCCTAGTTGGGGAAAATACTAAGTCTGTAGGTAGAATAATGGTACCGTTGACAATTTTATGCAATATGGGTTGCAGGCCATCATTTTGCCTACTTTTGGGGTCCATTTAGGGCGTAGAGCGCGAAAGTTTAGGGTTTAGGCGGTTGCAACTGCTGAGGGTTCGGGGCTATGTGGTGGTCTTTTTTTTAAGCGCTCCTGGTGGTCTAGGGCTTAGGGTTTTGCAGTTGCTTTGGGCTTAGCGTTCAGGGTTTCGCTGCTTCGCATTTGGAGAGGGCAGCACTGGGGTGCAGCGGTTTTGAAAACATGTCATGTGAGTTTCGCGAAACATGTTCTAGACTTTTATGCCCCTTTCCAATCTTGAATGTAAGGCATATGCTACTAAGAATGATCAGGCTCATCCTGCAACGTCCTTCCTTTCCCCCCAGTCCTTTTCACAAAAGCTCCGCAACCTAAGCACCCAAAACAGTAAGACACCAAAGCATGATGCCCTCAACGTCTCGACTACATGGACTAGGCTAAGTCAGTAAAATGCAAGCACTAAATCCTACCTCCTGAACTTCAAACCCGACATCCTAAAACCCAAGCGTGGGTTTAGGGTTTAGGGTTTAGGGTTTTAGGGTTATCCCTGATTCACCCTCAACCCCAAGATCTGTAAACTCTAAACACTGAACCCTAAGCCCCAGACACACCTACTGGAGGAATATGTTATAGTGGGCCTGTATCGCGATCATATTCCGTTATTCCCTACTAACCCCAAACCTCTATACCATATTCGCTTATTCCCTATTAACCAACAGTAAGCATAGACCCTGGACCCTAAACCCTAAACCTGAAACATTGAACCCTTAAAACTCTTTTCCTCGAAGTAGTTGTGGACAAAGGCAATGCCTTCGCATGAAGCTGAGAAAGGTCGGGGCTGGGGGTCTAGAGTCAAGGGTTTAGGGTTTAGGGTAATACACAAAACCCAAAACCCTGAACCCTAAACCCAAACCCTAAACCCTAATGGGTTGATAGGGTGTAGCAAAGGTAACGGCAAAGGCTGACCCAGATACGGAGCAGGGGGATTCAGAGATTGGGGTCGAGGGTTAAGTCTAAGGCCTTGTAAAAGATACAGCCGGAAACGGTCGAAGAAGTCATTAGCTCTGGCGAAAACCATATGTATTTCAAAGGCTGAGCTATGAAAGCTAGGGTTGAGAGATCGCCTGATGTTGTTTGGGAGCCTTTTCCTACAGAAACAACAATCTGGGTGTGTGATCCTATGTGCACAGATGGTGCTGCAATCCATGAACACTCGGCCCTCAATCTAAAACTCACCCTACATGAAGGTTCAAAGGGCTCAGCAACTACTTATAACTGAGTCCTTTTAGAGCGGGTCCACATGGAGAGAAGAATTCAGGGTTTAGGGTTCATGGGACTCAGTAACCGCAAGCTGGGATTCCAACCCTACTTATCGTTGAGGAGTAACCTCTTTAAGTTAGTGGCATCCATTCCCCACTGGGAGTTTATCACTGTAATCCCTGATGAATGCGCATCCTAGAGTACCCTACTTGTGTTTATGGTTTACGGCCTGTTTGAGAAAGTAAGAACATCAATAGTTAAGTAACACCCTCCCCCCAATGTTAAAAAACTCCAGCCCCAAAAAAGGAATATTCCCCAAGCGGCACTTTATACCACAATGGGAATATTTGAAATTAGGGGGCGGGTGGATTTTAAAATTAGGGTGAGGGGATGAACCTGAATCCTGCGGGCTGAAACCTCATAGCCTCCTAAAAGGGCAGCTTTGATTCTAGGATCCCTTTTGAGGCTCCATGTTGGTCTGGGGAAGTTCAGGCCCCAACCAAGGCCCTAACATTAAGGATTGCAAAATGATGTTATGGAGAAACTCCCATTTCAAACTTTTCCAACATCTAAAGGCATTAAACTTCCACTAAAGCCTAGAAGACCCTATAAACGCTACCTAAACCCCAAAAGTATTTAAAATAATGGCCCTAAATCCCTAAAAATAGCCTAAAAGGCCATTATTTAACATACTTTTGGGGTTCAGGAAGGAACTTTAAAAAGTTGCCATAACATGGGTAGACCATAAAAACTGGGTTTCCTTGCTATGGTAACTTAAGTTAAGTTCCTTAGCAGCAAGCCAGCTGACGCTCGTAAGTAAGGCTCGAATGCTTTGTCTTCAGGGGGAATCAAGGTGGAAAAGTCAAGCTTCAACACCCTTGGTAAGGCACATGATCTATAGTCTAAGCTCCTAGTATGCCCCTTAGTAACCCCTACAATACTCCCCGATATAATCGCCTCTATCAGTCCTCTTTAAGGAGTTTAGACCCTAAATCCTGAACCCTAAACCCTAAATCTTAAATCCTGAACCTTATATAACTCTCCTTCAAGGAGTTTACAGTTTAGACGATGGCCAGCTTAGCGAACACACAAACAACGAGTGACTCCATTGGAAAATGATTCCCCAAACTAACCCTAAACCCTAAACCCTAAACCCAGTTTCCGTGCCAGTTCCCGCCTCTCTGCCAAAGTCATGCGGGTAGTTCCAAGGTTTAGGGTTTAGGGTTTAGGGTTGGTCCTATGATGGGTTCCGTAGCATGATTTATGACCGCAAAAGTTTTCATAATTTTGAGAACAACCCATGTGACACGAGCACCGAGGATGGTAGCGTCGCCATTCAACTTTCCAAGCCCGGCAACAGATCAAACAACAATGGGCTGAGGTTTAGGGTTGTCATTTTGGGGTTACCTAAACCCCAAAAGTATGTAAAATAATAGCCCTGAATCCCTAAAAATAGCCCCAAAAGGCCATTATTTCACATACTTTTGGGGTTCAGGTAGGGCTTACAAGAGTTTAGGGTTCCCGAACTCGGGGGTACCGCTTGGATTTTTTTCATTATGCCGTGCACCGACGGGCAGGTTCCCCCAGAAGGCCTTCAACAACGACCATAAGTTTAGGGTTTAGGGTTTAGGGTTGAGTCCAAGTACCCAAACAATGGGGTTTCAGGTGCCAACAGCCATTCAGATTCTAGCATCACCCTTAGGGCTTAACTCCTTAAACCTCAATACGTCCCCAGCAGCCCATAAACCTGTGTGGTGGGTTACTCTTTCCAATGTCTATATGAAACTCGAGTACCTAATCCGTTCCCCCTAGTATTAAGACCCCATAATATCCCATAGTATTACATGATAGATTCAGGAGCCTAAAGTGCCGGAAGAGCACTCTTAAAAGGGCAAGCCTGCTTTGAAAAGGGCCACCTAACAATGAATTGGTGGGGAGGCTCTGGAATTTTGAGTCAAATGTTCAACAGGTTAATCGAACGAATAACTGCAGTTGATTAGATATTCAGCTGTCAAGTGAAGCATTTGATTTCTAAGTAACTAACTCATTACCTAACTTAATTTACTAATTGTCGCTTTCCCATGGAGTTTATAAAAGGAATTGAACCTGGTAAGCCCAGCCCCAAACCCTACCCCAACATACTCTCCAAGGCTCCATATAGCTACGTACATAATTACCTAAGGCCCAAACACGTTCCCATATTCGTTATTTCAGGGCCTAAGTGTATGCTAAAAAGCTACATGGACATTTTGGGACTGCAGTCCTTATGTCACAGGCCCGGGCTTCTAGGACGTGAAAGAGCCCCCTAAACCCAAGACCCTAAACCCCAATCCACCCCGCCTAGAACCGAATAGGCGTGCTTCGTGACCAGGCCCAGATCGGTACCATCCTTCTCGCAAAAGCAAGAAGCAACGATGAGCCTCGCAAGGCTAGACGTAAGGATTTTTGCGGCTTAGGATCAGGGTTGAGAGCTAAGAATTAATAGCTTAGGAGTATTTAAAGAACGCCTTAAAACCGTAGGGCTATTAGGGCTAAGCATTTAGGGTCTAAGATTATTGTTTTAAAGGGTTTAGGCTTTTGCCATACCCACAGGGTCCATGTTCGCGTATAACATACATATGTATGAATGTATGTATCTACTTAGGGACCACAAAAGCTTTCATATAAGCTTCAGTCTAAACTCCTCGTATCCCCCTTGGTAACCCCTATAATACTCCTCTGTATAATCCCAATTATATGACTTCCTTTAAGGACTTTAGACTATGGCTCTAATAACTACATTGGCGCCCAAGCATATACTCTGCAGGACGGGACGGCAACTTTCTTCGCAGCTGATCAAAATTCCAACGCACATCTATTAGAAACATGGTTTCGGGTTTAAGGCTGCCGGAATCCTGACGTGTGAGACAGCGCTGGTACACTTGCGCGATATCATCTGAAGGGCACTGCAATCAAAAGAGCCATAGTCTAAACTCCGAGTGTCCCCCTTAACACGCCCTATAATAGTCTCCGAAATAACCCCCAATATAACCCGTGTAAGGAGTCTGGACTACAGCTAAAACGTTGCTGTATAGGTACACGCCTGCTTCGCAGACTTGACGTCAGACGCACTACCGCTGTAGCATGTACCCCAAAAATATGTAAATAATAGCCCTAAATCCCTAAAAATAGCCCAAAAGGCCATTATTTAACATACTTTTGGGGTTCAGGTACAAACCCTAAACCCCAAACCAGCATCCAGGCCATCCGCACTTCAAACTAGCTTACTGTACCATAGTATGGGCATACAGGAAAAATCCTGTTAACAGCAACTTACCGTTAAGTTCCCGAACAACAACCCAGTAAAGCTAAGGGCTCATGATTCATGCCATCCTGGAGAAATTTTCGTACCTATTTGTACACATGCTCTTGCATAATCTTGGAGGTTCGTGGGCTCCAGTAGCTACTTGCCCTGTTTTATGGTTTAGGGCTTAACTACTTACAATTGCGTCAATACAACTACGCCAAATATCCAAATCGGGCCCCGTGTGCGTAGCATGAGTGAGGTTCTTGATCTAATTGATCCCAACAAACCACTATATAGGTTGGTTTCTATGTAATTTCCATGTTCCCATCTTCCTGTCCACTTGATCCTCCAGTACTGTAATGGTAATCTACCTGAACTCAAAACGTGAAGCAATATATGCATTTTCTTCTAACATGTCTAATATATACCACCCAATGACCAAGCTAGACAATGCTTGTTGACTTAGGAGCCCCGAGCCATTGCAACTCCTGGGGTATAAGTAGCGTAGGGAATCTTATATTCAAGAGCCAGTTTGGAATTGAGAGTCTAGGATTTAAGGTCTGCGTCCTCCATGCAGGAACTCAGGGCATTCTGCTCCGGATCATGGAGGGTAACCCCCCAAAGTCCAAACATGGCAAACCCGATAAGGAGCGTTGAGCCCTAAACCCAAACATTCATGGGCTCCTCCGCTATCCTCCACCTGGAATTACTCATTTGTGGCATGGAAAGATGGGAATTCGGATTTCACAAAAGGTGAAAAGATTTTCACACGTAAATGAAAGGTAAACCGCACGATCCCAAAAGGAAAAACAAAGGTGAACAAAAGGTGCAAAATGGTACCCCGAAGTCACAGTCTTCATAATAAGAATGCAACATGTCCTGCGTCAGAAGCTAAACTGGGTTGCTCTTAAGGAACTTAATCTAAGTTACTAGATGGGGGAAGACATATTCATTAACATATACCCAGTGTGGTAACTTAATTACGTTCCATAACAGCAACCAAGTTAACAAGAAAACTTGCTTCTCGAAACTCGCAGGCAGCATGCCTTCAGTAGGCCACAATGTCAGATCAAGTTATGCAACAACAATGGCGACGGTCTAGATACTGAAACGAGCACAGCACATTCCTAAACCTCGCCAACATTTGCCAAAAAGGGTCATGGACAATCCCAGCGCTAGCAATTTTCCCAGTTTTTCCCGATCTACGGTCTCATCGACCGCTGCAGGCAGACCTCCCAGACTTCCCACTTGGGATCCTCCGTGATTGTGCGTTCGTGCTGTCTGAACTACCCTAAACCCCGAGCCTCTGGCCCTTCCACTGATGATAGAGCAGATAATTCTCCAGCTCCTTCCGCTTCTTGAAGAAGGATCCTTGGGAAGGGGTTTAGGGCTTAGGGTTTGGGCTTAGATTCCCCTTTTCGGAAACCATGCTTGAAGGGGTTGTATTGAAGGGCCATTCTAGTTGGTACTTACCGTTTCTGGTAGCCGCGACTGTAAGGAGCAATGACATAAGGTTTTGACTCGACATGCTGGGCAGGGAACCCCAAACATCCCTGAGTAATTCCCGTAGCTCTGTTGGGTCCCCAAGCAAGAGCAACCCAGAAATACACCACAAGCGTCTGAGCTTCAAATTGCAAGGCTTCGCCCGAATCCTAAATCCTAAATCCTGAAACCCAAGCCCTGAACCCTAAACCCTAAACCCCAAACCCTAAACCTTTGAGGTTGGGATGCTGGGTTCAACTAGACAGCCGGCAGCCTGCTTATACCTGCTGTTCCCGACGAGGGTTCAGGGTTTCGGGTTCGCGCAGGTAATTAGTTCCCATTGGGCGAGGAGGTAGCTTCGGGGGTCATAAATCCAGCTATACAACCACCCTAAACCCTAAACCCTAAACCCCAGAAGCTCCAAGCCTCAACCCTAAACGCAAACGAAGCTCAACTTCTGAAATTGTGCTGTCGGACCCTGCAATCAAACCGCCCAAAAACCTTTCAGCCATAAATCCTAACACGAAGCCCTACACCCTATGCAAACGGAAGGTTGCCAAAAGTACCACAACCAACTCTTCACTTGGGACCCCCGGCATCTGCAGTAACACACATCCCTAGGGTCAACCCCGAACCCTGAACCCAAACTGTTTTGTAAGAACCTTCCATATGGGTGGTTGCCAAAATCATGGTCCCTTTTTGGATCCCTATTATAATGCAGCACCAAATATTTAGGGTAACCCCAAACCCTGAACCCTAAACCCTAAACTCTGAACCCTGAACCCTAAAACCCTAAATCCTAAACCCTAAAACCCTAAGCCCTAAACCTTCTTTCTCCCCTATGGCCGGGCAGGTGGCCAAACTTACAGTAGCCTGCACCGCCGGAGGTGATGAGCCTGAGCTGTTGCGGCTCTAGGGTTGAGTGTTAGGTTTCAAGTTTAGGATTTAGGGTTTAGCATGCATGGTTCTGATTTTAAGGTGCAGGCGTGCAGCCTGTGGGTTTTGTCTTGGGCCATCATATGTTGGTCACTGCGGTTACAAAGTGACGTCATGTAAGTGAGTTCATGTGGGGGCGTATAGGCCCCAAGGGTGGTCGGTCACCGGACCCCGAAGCCCTTGCTGTAAAACCTTCTTGGAGAGTCAGATTGAGTTGGTAGGTTTAGGGTTTAGTGTTCAGTGGAGGGTTTAGGGTTTTGGGTACGTAGGATGATAAGGGGGATGATTGGGCTTGTTATGTGGCTTACCTCCCAAAAGTCGTTTAAGTGTCAGGGCTTCTAGGGTGTAGGTCTGGAGCTGCTGGCTGGGGCCTAGAGCTGAGGTGTGCGGGCTGCCAATCATGATCCCTATGTACCCCTTGGGGTCCCTAGGCCCCCCCTCATTTTGAAAACATCCCTTGTACCCAGAACCCTGAACAATGGCCCTAAACCTTTTTGCTGCACTTTTTGGGAAATTCCCATCTCGTACACACGTGGGATAGCTCGAACCTTACGCGGGCTACTGTCGGGCAAGTAGGGTAATTAGGGTACGAGGAAGGTCTTTATACAGAAATGAAATTTGTTGTGCAAGTTGGTCACTTTACCTTTTTAAGGTAAGCTAGTAGGTTGGCAAACCTCGGAAAGGTTTGGGCTTCAAATACTTTTAGGGCAGGAAAGGGGGTGGGGCCTACCGCAAGCTCTAAACCGCAAGCCCCTTCAGACTTTCAGAGCACTAGCACCAAAACGGTCCACCAACACACACAAGCAGCACACAGTGACAATTAAGCTCACAGTCAGAACACCACCACCATGTATACACATGCTGATACAAAACTTGCGTATGAGCATCCAAATGCCATTACTGGCAGACACAGAAGAAGTGTAGTCCACTGTGCGAAGCCGGAGAAAACTAGGAATATGCTTGACAAAGGAAATCTTCAGGAGCCGGACTTTGTAAACCACTGCCTTTCCTAGAATATAGTGCGCTTCGCTTCAGATGGTGCCTGACTGGATGTTTAACCGCATCACTCGCAGCCGGTCTCTGTAAGGATGTGGGCTTACGGTGTAGGGTCAACAATTTGAGCTTATAGTTAAGGGTTTAGGTTAAAGGATGGGGTGGTTTAGGGTCAATGAGGGTTTAGGATTTAAGGTCCAGGGTTTTCGATTGCTGGCTAGTAATCAAAATCAAATGGAACTTAGCAAGTGCAAAAAGGAGTTCGGCTTTGGTGGTCGTACCTCCAAAAGATTCCCCCTATATAGCGCTTTTATGAACCAATGTAGTCCGCCAGGTTTCATCGCAAGGTCAGGGGTACAACCTCAAAGTCTCTAATTCAGAAGGACTGAGGTAATAGACCACCAGGAACCCGAGTTGTGGTTACTGATGCCCTCAACTTACCCTAGGCACGGATCCACAATCCCCCAACCCCAGAAACCCCAAAACTCAATCCACACCCCCAAACCACAGAATCCTTCCCTCCCAAAACTAACATGGAACCTGCTCTACCGACCTTGCAAAGGCTGCTCTTTTCTGACAAGGGAGGCTATGAGACTCTATGGGGTTCCGTGCTAGATTGGGGGAGAATAGCCACTAGACCGACAGAATCTACAACAAAAGCTCCAAAACCCTGGGAATTTAGGGCTTCTAGTTTAAGGGCAAACTCCCAAATCCTTGGCCGATAGCTCAAGAGAAGCCAAAGCAACAAACTCCCATCCCTCTTCCCCCCTAGTCCTGACACCCTAAGACGTTTCAGGTCCTGGGCACTAAGCTCGAAACCGTGCATAAAGCCTTCTAAGCTTTTAAACCCGACTAAGCCCTAGAAAGTAATCCCCTCCATTAACAATAGCCGACCGGACGCCCATAATAACAAATGCCAGCAATAAAGTGCCAGTATGTATCAGGGGGAATATCCGCTGTACCAAGTCAGGCGACTCTAAGGTGCGACATGAGCCGATACATGTCGGCGCCCCTCCGACCATGTCCGAGTAGCCTTTTTTGCAGTGATTAAGGGTCCAAATCCAAATCCAAATCCAATATCGGTCCCTTTACAATAGTTTCAGGGACATGTAGGGAGGTACAGTGGTATACCGGAAGATTGGGATGTCTAGGGCTTAGCGCGAAGGGTGCACATGCCAAATATTTGTGTACTTCGACTGCTCTAGGATTGTGGTCCCGCCTGCCTATACACAAAATCCAACGGGGATCTTGCCTGGACACCTCTGTAAAGACAAAGCAGAGAGTACGCTTGGAGTCCGCTACCACGTTGACATGTAACCGGCGCGCTACAGCCCCCACACGCGGGACAGACTGCAGTTCGGTCCAGCGTCTCTCTCCCTGCAGGCACAGGGGTGCTGGCCAAATGAGCCTTGCATCAATGCTTCAGAAGAGAAGCTTCTCTTGGTTTCTGTGGCCTGCAGCCCAGCAGCCGAGGCGGTGCGCGCTAGCGTTTACAGTCTTGATATAGGTGTTGGTGAAGTATGTGCATTTTGACCCTGAGGGAAAGGGGTGTTTCGCTCAGTCAAGCGGGCATAGCTTCTGGGTAATATCCTCTTGAAGTCCAAGCTGTCCAAACTCGAATATAACTAACATGGCCCTAGGTACCAAAGTCTGTTATGCACGGCTTCGGCTGGCTGAAAGCCAAGGACATGAGCATGCGGACCTACATGGTAAGGTTGGGTGCAAGGGTGAAGGATTCGGAGTGGAAGGGGGTGGTAGCAAGGACTCATGGTTTAGATTTCTACGGTTCCACAACTTGGCTTGTGGTCCAAAAGGATTCGGCTTTCGAGATGTGTGTGTGTGTGTACGCAGTAAGTTGGACGTTTGGGGCCCCTACAAAGCCTGAAGACGCTACACATTTACAGGTGATGGCGGCTTGGATCCTGGATATTGAGGGATGGAACAAAACGGGTTCGCGGGGTGCTTGCCGTCTCTTTCTTGATGGTCGTTGTGGAGATGGTAGTGGCGGTGGCGGCGAGGGTGGTGGCGGCAGTGGTGGGCACTCCCATTGAGGGTTTAGGGTTTAGGGTTTACCTCAGACCTCACAGTCCAGACTCCCAAGTTTCTCATGTTTGGGGCAAAGCCCACCGGCAAAACCCCAGTATCCCTATTCAAGCTACTACTCCAATCAAGGGCTTTTCGGAGCCTAGGTGCTTCCGTGCATTTTGGCCCAAGCTTTCTCCAGGATCATGGGCCAAATCTCCATGCCTGGGTGGCTTTTGCAAGCCCTGCAGGTGCGCAACTGGGCTCATACTCTACAGTTCTTCGGACTTCATAGCGACTTGAATTGAAGTAATGGGGGCAACATATACAAGGTCAGCTAGGGGATTCTAAGTCGACTTATACACCAAATGACTAAGAAGTACGGAATACTATGGTCACAAGGGCCTGAAAGCAATCTGGGGGTCAGTGTGATAGGGCGCGGTCCGGCCCTCCCTACATGTAAAAACAGTATATATGTATGTATGCAGAGATGCATGTATGTATGTATGTATGTATGTATGCAGGTATGTATGTACGTAGTTTTCTGAGGTCTGGCTGGCATGGGGATGGCGAAAAATGAAGGTGGGTTGCAGATCCCGGAACAAAACATGAAGGGATGAGAGACTGCATCTCTTGAAGTTGAAGGCAGTCTTTGAAGGTTGGCAATCTCCTCAACTCTAAGCCCTAAACTCTCTAAGCAAAGAAACGGCCAGTGCAGCAAGTCTAAACTTCTTAAAGAGGGTCTAGGGTTTAGGGCCTAAACTCCTCAAAGAGGGTTAAATAGGGGATTATATAGGGACAACTATGGTTTTTTTTAAAGGGGGATACTAGGACTTGAGTCTATAGTGCACATGGAATGAGAAATTGGAGCTATACGCCACAAAAGATGGCAACCTTAATACCTCAAATACTGTCAGCTTTTGTTTTATTTTCACCAGCATCTACTGGGGATTCGATTTGTTGTTTCTTTTGTCTGCTTGCACGCGAAAGGGGTCTCAACGTAACAGCCTAGCGGGGGTCTTAGTAATAGGCGGAGTAAAATGCAAGGGCTGAGTTGGCCCTTGGTGTGTTAGCGATGTCTGAACCTAAGCTGCTGAGCCTGAATCACGGCCCTTGAAACGCACTACCTGAACCCCAAAAGTATGTTAAATAATGGCCTTTTGGGCTATTTTTAGGGATTTAGGGCCATTATTTTACATACTTTTGGGGTTTAGGTAGCTCTGAATGAGCCAAATCCACAAAAGCCTTGGAACCCAAATTCCAACAATGCATGGTAGTTGATCAAGACTCGTGCTGCCAAAACTCCATCTGGAAAATCATCCCTAAACCCCAAACCTTTCCCCCAAAAACTCTAAGCCCCTAAACCCTAAACAAACCCCCGCGTAAAGCCATGCGACCATCTTCCGCTGAACATGATGCAAACGCCAGGCGCCGGTCAAAGCATATTGGAAACCTTGGTGGCATCCCAGGGATCCAAATCTTCAACCTAAGGTTTAGGGTTTAGGGTCTACTGTTTAGGGTCTAATGTTTAGGGTCTAAGGGGTAGGGTCTAAGGTTTAGGGTTTAAGGTTTAGGGTTGGCATTCAGGACTGGGTAATGCAGAGGCCTGAATAGTCGACAAGGTGTGGATAGGGATTGTGAAAGCCGCGCTCGAATGAAGATTCCAAAAGGTCTTGGGCGAATGCCGCCTGAGGCATCCAGAAACGCAAAGTTGCACGCACCGGATAATCGGGTCTGAGTAAATTTGATTAAGGGGGAACCTGGAAGGTGTCTTGTGGCGGGAGGTGGGGAGCAGCATGAACCAAGGACTAACCTCTTTGAAGCCATGAGCCAGATCTATGCGATGAAGCTTGGAGCCGCACCCTCACAAGCCCATGTTGCACTGTAGCGCCGCACCACATGACTCGCCCTGGTTTAGGGTTTAGGGACAGTCCCTAAACCCTGAACCCTAAACCCAAGGCCCAAATCCCAGGGATGCTGCGTCTCTAGATAAACTGAGATCCTTCGCCCAAGTGGCCTCTTCTCAGAAGAACCCATTACCCGGAAAGCGCAATACACCTCAACAAAGGACTATATGCCTGGACTGATCCTGCGATCCCAATCATGACTTAAGGAACATTCGTTCATTAAGGGGCATTGGGCCCTAAACCCTAATCCCCGGGCAGAATCCTTTGAAGTCCTGTCGTAACCTTCAAGGTACCCCATGTTGAGGAGCAAGTCAAGATGTCTAATATAATGAAATGGATATGTGCTGCTATCAGGGAAGATGTTCCCTAAACCCTGAACCCTAAGCCCTAAACTCTATACTGGATATGTGTTGCTATCAGGGAAGATATTCCCTAAACCCTAAACCCTAAACACTATACTAGCCTTCTGGTCCTTGGGTCACCCTAATGTTGAATCTAATTCATATTCGAGCCCAGGTGCAACGTGTCCAGCAGCACCTCAAGATGAAGTTTGTTTTGGCTAGGGTTTAGGGTTTAGGCTTTAGGGTTGAAAGAAGGTAATGGCATGAGTTTGGGGGGTTTGGGGTCTAGGGGCTTGGGGTGTAGGCTCTAGGCCATGAAGCTTACATTGGAAGCTATTGGTCTAAGATTTTTTGCCCGAGTCTGAACTAATCTCAAATTTGAGCACACGCCCTCGAAAATACTTCATCTGTGCTAAAGTGCACAAAAAGCAGGCTTTCATACACCCATGCAAGGCTTCTGGCTTAAGATATGGTAGTTGATCAACATACCTGTTCCCCAAATGGACATCAAGAAAAACGAGTTCCCCCACATTTTCCCTTATAGACCTACAGGAATTCCAACTGATTGCCTGAAAGGACAATTTAGATCAACCCCCATATGCTTGGGGGTGCATCCCAAGCCGAGAGCACAGGGGTCCAGATTTGGTGTATGTAATGCCAGGGCCGAAGAAGTCACCAATATGTTTTGCAAGTCTGCGCGAGGTACCCTATGCCATAATCATCCATAGAGTTCAGGACTACAATATTGGTAAATATGTAAACCAATAAGGGCAACGATAGTACGTGGTCTACCCTCCATCCCACAAGCATGGAGTCCGAAAGGTGTGACTTTCAAAAGTGCTGTCCTCTGACCAGTGGCCTTCACGGGTTTCCATGTGTGCCTACTCCAGCAGAAATATTTGAGCGTGAGGTTTCAGCGCAACCTGTTGGCATGAACCAGGTAGGGTTTAGGGTTTAGGGCTTGGCATGAAGCAGTTGCGTGCTACACAGCGCATACTGTTCCTAGAAAGAAGAGGAAAGCCCTTAGCAAAGAACAATCTTGATATCCAGAAATGTAGTATCCCCATTTAAAGCCTACCCATGTGTGTTCAGTAGCGAAACGCCCTATGATAGGGTTTGGTCTGGGGCACAGAAACCATTTCTGAAATTCTTCGCGCCAGACTGCCTCGGTATGTGAGACGCACGACATGTGGGCTCCCCGTTGGGGCACGGCCCCATCACTAAGAAACCAGAGGCTCACCCTAAACCTCTTACCCTGAACACGAAACCCCCAACCCCTAAACCCTAAACGCTTAGCCCGAAGTCATGGTAGACCAGTACAGGCTGAGGTCGCCCAAGGTCTAGCCTCTCATGGTCCCCAAGGCAGAATGCCCCACAATACTGGGTTGCTCTTAAGGAACTTAAATTAAGTTACCATAATGGGTATATATATATATATTAGATAATGGGGTTTCCCCAATGTAGTAACTTAATTTAAGTTCCTTAACAGCAACCCAGAATATCTCTCTCTCTGTCTCTCGCTCTCTCTTCTTCTTCTTCTCAGGGCTGCCTGCTCGCCCCAAAATGGAGCACCGAAGCACAGCGCCAAGCCTGCACACCGATCCATCGTCCAGTCCGACCAGCCAGGACCCAGGTAGCGACGAGGCGCACAACCAGAACGGACTCCACAGACAGAAAACACAAACCCAGGATGAAGGTAAGCTAGTCTCTCTCTCTCTCCCTCCCTCCTTCTCCTTCCTGAGGGTGGGTTCCAGACTCTGAAACCTGAAAACCCAAGCCCAAAGAAGCTCAAAAGCTCGAAAGCTTACACAGCCTGCAACCTGCACCATGAGATGAGCCCTTATATATAGAGGTTATATAGGGTTTAGGGTTTAAGGTTCAGGGTCTAGGGGTTATATAGGGTACCCATTGGGCCCATTGGGGTAATATTAAGGTTATATGGTGGTCATATGGGGATAATGGAAAAGAAAATAAGAAAATGGAAGCTACTATACCCTTCAACAAGCAAGAGACAGGTGAATCATGCGCAGCCCGAACAACATCCCGCAGAACGTTAGACACAAAGACGCACAACCTCAAACGCGGATCTGTTAACATCAGAATCTGAACACAAGTTGCTATGAGACCTTCCAGAAAACGGCGTATATAGGACATCTTTGATCCCAATTCCTCTTGGAGCATGTCTGTGGAATATTTTCATACACAGTCGGTTCCCTAAAGCAATGTTAGGATCGCATTTCCTGCCATGGATCGCTCTCGATGAGTTTTGTCACAATGAAAAAGCTGTTCAGAACGCATGTTTCTACAACATGTTGGCATGGAGTACCTCTGAATATTTTAGAATATGCAGTCAAACGTCCAAAGCTGAAAAGGGAACATCCAAGATTAGCGCACCGCGGGCCCATAATCCCCAAACCAAACAAACGCACACCCAAACCTCCCAAATACTCATAATGATAGCCCTTCGCCTGAAAATAGTGAGTATGTACCCCAAACCCTAAATTATTCTAGGTGCCCCAAACTCTGATATATCAATCCCAAACCCTAAACGCTAAGCTGTTTACTCTAAACCTGAAATTCTCAACTGCACCCTTGTTTAGCTTGTGGCTCGTGGCCCAAACCCACTGCGAGCCATCGTGGACCCGCACAGCATAAACTCCGGAAGGTGAAGGACTCTCGATCTTGGATGTTTCGGTTTTAGAGCTGAGTGCGCTGGGTCTTGGATGTGTAGGGCTTAGGCCTCTCGATCTTGGATGGTATGTGTTTAAGGTTTAGGACTCTTACTCTTGGATGTTTGGGGTCTAGGGTTCTTGGGGTTTAGAGCGCTCTATTTTGGATCTTCTGGGTCAAGGGTTCATCCCTCTAGATTTTGGATGTTTAGAATTTGGGGCTTAGGCCTATCGATCTTGCATGTTCAGGGTGTGAGGTTTGGATGCACTAGTGGGAAGTTCACAGGACTTAGTAATTGCTTATTGTTGGTTTTTCGACCCTACTCAGAACTTATAATGCCTCACTGGCATTGTATTCCACAAGCCCAGATATATGTCGTCAACCCTAAACCCTAAACCCTAAACCCTAAACCTCAATTACATCACAAAATCTCAGGTAGAGGCATCCAAGCCTTGACCTTGAACCCCAAACTCCAAACCCTGAACCCCTGTTCCGTGGATCTTCGGAGATTTGAAGGGGCTGGGCCAGTAGCCATGTCAAAAAAAACTAAGAAAGCCGGAATATCTTCCCTATGTGATGAAGGGATTTCTACTACCCAACCTCTAATACACGAGTATCCAGTAACAGACATATGATATAGTTTGAAGGCTCAAATAATGGGGGGCTGGACAACAAAAATCCCCCTTGTTACCCTCTTTTGGGTTAATGGCCCCACTCATTAACAGTTGAAGAGTATTTTCAGTTTAACTACATAAACCACTGTGATCCCTATTATAGACTGTCAATGGGTGGCGGCAGAACCCACAGCATATTCCCTGTTTGCGATGTACTGCGGGATGAGTACTGTACGGAACTTAATGGGTAGGGTCTAGGGTTTCTAGGGTTTAGGGTAGGGTTTAGGAAAATACCAATCATGGAGACTCGAATTGGCAAAGCAAACGGACAATGAAACGGAACATCATGCAAACCACTGATTAACAACCCCCCCCCCTTTCCTTTCAAGGGTCTTAATATTAGGATCCCTATTATAAGCACTATTGCAGGGAAGGGGTAGATTAATGATGGGTCTACATTAGGAGGACCCCCCACCCTGTAATAGTGGTATAATCAGAATATATGAGGACCTTAATATAATCCCTATTATCCCTTATAGTCACTATTACTGGGTGGGGGGTCCACCTATGTCAGGTCCATGCCGCACATTACGCTTGGGAGCTGAAGGTTGGAGATGGGAACTGTTGCTTTGGCTGGCCTTCTTGTTTAGGATTTTAGGGTTTAGGGTTTAGGATTTCAGGGTTTAGGGTTTAGGGTTTCAGGTTTAAGGTCTAGGATCTAGTGTTTAAGGTGTAGGGTTTAGGGTTTAGGGTTTAGGGAAGCCGTTCTGAAGACAACAATGAGCCAGTTTGAGGCTCTCATCTGTATCATCTTGGAGAGGAAGCTTCTAAACACTAAATCCTAAATCCTAAAACATGTCCAAAAACCAAAGCTCCGAACCCGCAGAACCAAAACCTGGACACTAAGACTCCAAACCTTGGAGAAGTGATCTCAAGTGCCTCAAATTACTTATCCTGAGCCTTGAACTGATAAACTCAGCCCTAAGCTCTTGACCCTCGATCCTAAGCCTAAAACGTGCCCAAAACGCACCCAAATCCCTTCATCCTACCTTCCCTATAGATAATCTAGAGCCCCATACATCCCCTTTGAAAACGACAGTCGTCTTTGGAAGGTTCCGTGTTCATTTGGAAGCCCTCATCCCTGAACCCAAGGCCCAGAACTGTCAACCCTAGACCCTCGACCCTAAACACTAAACACTAAATCTTGAACCTAAACTCTAAATCCTAAATCCTAGACCCTAAACCCTAAATCCTAAACCCTACATCCTAAATCCTAAAACCCTAAACCCTAAACCCTAAACCCACCCTCGCTGAATATGGGTCCAAGGAGCTCCGTGAGCTCG
>CAJNIZ010043502.1:39201-50305 GCA_905231905.1 Symbiodinium pilosum
AATCCCAAACCCTAGACCCTGAATCCTAAATCCTAAACCCTATATCCTAAACCCTAAACCCTATACCCCGAAACCCCTAAGCCAAGTGGCTGGGTAGAACATCTTCTGCAAGATCTGCGGCCATTCCGCCACCACGGCGCATACGCTGATGAACCAACCTCGCTGGCCCCCAATGCTTCGGGGTTTAGGGCTTGGGGCTCAGGGTTTATGGGGTTTAGGGCTGAGGGTTTAGGGCTTAGGGTTTAGGGTTTGTAGGCTTTAGGGTTTATAGGCTTTAGGGTTTATAGGCTTTAGGGTTTATAGGTTTTAGAATTTAGGGCTCAGGATTTTAGGTTCAGGGCTTAGAAGTCGGGGCTAGGTTTTGTAGGATGTAGCATTCAGGGTTCAAGTTTTGGGCTTAGGGTTCAGGATTTAGTGTCTTCGTTCAGATGTTTACTCCGTTCATACTGACACTGAACATCCCGCTGCCCCTAATACAAGACATTCCCCACAAAACGCCTCAACTATTGGCGGGACATGTTTAATGTTAGGGATGGGGAGTTTAATCTTAGCATGAGGGGTCCACTTACGGTTTGGAACCCTTAGGGCTTGGGGTTTGGGTTTCAGGGCTTGAAGCTTTTAGGCTTTGGTTTTGGGGTTGTTAAGCTATGCGTCCGGAGCTTCAGGGTTTGGGTTTTAAGCTTTTGGGGTTGGGGGGGATCTTTCATTTCGGGGCTTGGGGACCAGGTTTGGGGTTTTAGGGGTATAAGCGGTATAAGTGTGAGGGATTCAGGGTTTAGGTTCAGACTTTGGGGCCTAGGGTGTCGGATTTGGGTCTCAAGGTTTGGGGTTTCGGGACTTAGGCTTCAGGGTTTGGGGTCCAGGGCTGGGGGTTCAGGGTTTAGGTGTCAGTGCGCGAATTCAGCTTCAAGGTTTGCAGATTATTGAGATCTCTAGGTTCATGCAAAATTCGGAGTTTACTTAGAGTTTGGCGGTTCACTGAGTGTTTAGGGGTAAGGCTTTAGGTTCCTTAGGAGGAAAAGGCTATTCCTTAGGGTAGCTCACCTGTTTTTCATAGTGTGCAACTACATGCCCAACGATGCCGCAACCTAGGGCTTGGTGGTTGAGGGTCTGGGCTTAGGGTTAGGGGTTTGTGCAGGTCCTCATCAGGTGTTTAGGCTTCGCCCTAAACCCTGAAGGCTATTCGGGGCTTAGGGTTTAGGGAAAGGTTTGCCAAGGTTTGTGGCTAAAGTGTTGTATGAGGATGCAGGTAAGGTGCCAGCAAGCAGCATAACCAGACCCCTTTGTGTGGCCCTTGAATTCAGGATCCCGCCACACTAGGGCTGTTGGACGAAGAAAAACAGACAAACGCACGGTTGAAGGTTTTTGGTTGCCTCTACCAAATGGAATGCCACCCACACCAAGCACTCTTCTGAGCTTGCATGAGCGGAAAACCCAAAACAAACTCGCATCTTAGCGTCATAGCATAATTCAGTCTAAGAGAAGGACAGAGAACTACAGTCATGGTAGCCCTACCTAAACCCCAAAAGTTTGTAAACTAATAGCCCTAAACCCTTAATAATAGCCATAAGGGCCATTATTTTGCATACTTTTGGGGTCCACGTAGACCCCACACCCCTACCCCCCGTATTCCCAAAAAATGCTTGGCGCTAAAAACTCTGAAGCTGGAATCACTGCTTGGGACTCCTCAGACTTTCGGGTGACTGGGAAACATATTAGGTGGACCCCCCACCCAGTAATAGTGACTATAAGGGATAATAGGGATTATATTAGGGTCCTCATGTATTCTCATTATACCACTATTACAGGGTGGGGGGTCCTCCTAAGAAATATATTCATAACCAATAGAAGCCATAGAATAAGCCCATCAACTCTTCAAGTAGGTCCTCGTTGAACTTGGGAACCAGAAGCCCTTCCTCAAACGCCTAGCAACAGTCACCGAGTCCTCCCTGCTTGATGTCGTCAAACTCCTCCAGCCCCCAGCGGTCCATATATCCATCTCTGAGAGCCCCATTACTTAATAACCATCTACTTCGCCTAAAACTGTATCACAAATTCGGAAACTCAGGGAGACGGACCCAGCGGGGTACAAACTCCATAAGCAAGCTAGAGCTTCTTTCGACGACAGCTGGAGTACTGCCCAAAGCAGTAGATCACTTGCAGGTACTACTCATAATCAGGCGATAGACTGCTGCTGGGCGAGGGCAATACCTAAAGGACAGCAATCTAGAGTAAACCCTATAACCCCCAAACCCCTAGACGACGCCCAAAAGATCTGTTCCCAGATTCCATGAGGAAGTGGCCCCCTAAATGAGGCATTGACAGCCCTATTGATGGTGCTTGAACCAACCCTAAGGCCCCTGCAGGATCCCCGATATACTGGGTGTTTTTAAGATGTTCTGAGTTTAGGGTTTGGGGCTTAGGGTTTAGGGTTTTAGCCATAATCAAAACTTCGTAAGTGGGGTTACATAGCGGATTATATAGGGGAGTAGTATGGATTTTCCCAATGGGGATACTCAGATTTTAATCTATAGCTCACGTAATGGGCTTTCTAGGAAAAGTTTGGGTTTGGGGGGCTAAGGTTTGGGATCTCACTATGGGGGTCCCAGAGTAAGAATGTCTTAGGTTGTCTTCTTCTTGAAGAGGCTGTACACGAAGAGGAGAAGAACAGGGATATGCTTGGGTTCCTCTTTGAGGATTCTATGGGGGCTGCTTTAAGAAATGTTCCTGCTGGTTGAGGAGACATTGTGGCTTTCAACGAGAATTTGTGGGGCTTCCTTGGAGTTGCAAGGGACTCAGCAACTACTTATACTAAGAACTAAGGTGATAACCCTGTGTATATACATATATATGCATATATCCATACATATACATCTATATATATATATACATATAGGTAGATATTTCTGGGCTAGAGAATGCGGAGCCAGTTCAGGTGATGAAAAGTAGGCTTTTTAACCCACTTAGTGATGTGCATGCTAAGTCCCGTGAGTCTCCAATTTCTTGGCTTAGGGTTTAGGATTTCGGAGACAGCCATGCGGCTGGTTCTTCGTATGGTTCTTGGTATGCCCTGTTGAGAATTGAGGCAGAACTCTGCAGACCACCCTGGTTTAGGGTTTTAGGGCTTACTACTCTTTGCAGGGCCCTTCCTGGTGCTCCATGCTGCTGCGGTTCAAAAAATGTGAAAATATGTTCCTTCACAGTTTTGGGGACTCCCTCTTCTGGGCCCCAAGGTCTGCACCCTCCCCCCCAAAAGACAACTCTAGAAACTACTATGTAATATATTGGTGTCATATTGGGATAATGCAAAATAAAATGGAAACTGTTATTTGGGGTGTAGGGTTCAGGACCTCAAACCATTTAACCCTGAACCCTATCCCCAAGAGGGGGTGGCGGGCGTACAGTAAGAAAATACATGATGCTAGGTACCTTTAGGGTTTAGTGTGTGGGGTTTAAGATAATCACGTGCTCCAACATCCTGAGATTATGCAAGCTCCGTTGCACATATCAACAGGTTGCTACTACTATTCCCGCATGGCAATTTCGCGTTATACCTGAGGAAATATTAACCCATAGTATACCCATTACATGCAGGGTTTAATAGCATCAACCCCAAACCCGAAACCCTAAACCTTCAACCCTAAAGCCTGAACCCTTCTAACTTTAAACATGGCAATGTCCAAGGCAAGCCCCTCAGCCCAGTTACCTTGATCCATCCTTTAAGCTTTTAGTTAAGGGTATAGGGTTAAAAAGGTTTTAGGGGGTTTAGGGTTTAGGGGGTTTGAGGGTTCAGGGGTTAAGCTCTCAATAATCCTCTCCCAGAATAGTAAATGGGCGTACGCCCCCTGATACTTAAATATTTCCACTGTATTGTACTATGCATATAACAAACCCCTGAACCCGTGTAACGGGGGGTGGGAGGGTTCAATATTAGGTGAGATTAATGTTCTTGCGTCTCCCAGCCTGCCTGTACGCTAGGTCTTACCGAGCCATAAGCCCTAAGACATCAAGGACTGAAGGACCCCTTGGAGCAGCTTTAGTGCTGCACAGGCTCAAATCCATCCTTCGCCACAGAGTGCCTCTGGTTGCTGTAAAAAAGGTATATTTACAACAGATCATACACGAGTTGTTCTAGGATTTCTTTCCCTAAGAAGAGGACCCAAGTTCGGCATTCAGTCAAGAATAAGTTGGAAGGTTAAGAGCTCTGGCTTTAAACATTGAAAGGCTCAGACCCTAGGGGATGTAGCGTGCCCTCTCTTTTGGGAGCAGCTTCTAGGTTCCTCCAAATGGTCCGTGGCCGTATAGTATAGATCCTATAGATGGGCACCCGGGTAGCAACAGAAGCCATTGTTGCCTTGGGACTCTAAACCCTGAAGCCTCCCTTTTAAAGCCTAGCACATATGTCAGGAGTGAAAGGCAGAATCAGCCGAAGCCCCAAGGTCAGGGCTTATGGGATTCCGAAGGTTTAGGGTTTGGGGGTTCATTCAGGGTGGTGGATGGAAGAGATGTTGCACCACCTAACGTAGCCTATTCCTCAATAACTGCAGTGTTATGGGGATCCTAAGTGGTGCAAGATTTCCTCGATACACCGTCTCTATAGACTTTAGGACCCATGTAAGTACAAACTTACAGGCCTAGAGCCCCAGGGAATAATTCATGATCCTCACTGTTCACGTATATGAGCTGGGGTGGAATTTGCAGGCTTATGCTACAGTACAACCCAGTCAGGGCCATGGGAATCGTCTACAGTGTTTTGTTACACGAGCATCCATCCAATAACGGAGAGTCAAGTGGAAAAGAACATGGATATGAAATGGAACTTGCGGCTATATATGAACTACGGCATATAACTTCGGCATCGATTTACCACAATCGTATTAAAGCTCTGGCATCATTGCATTTCCTGCCCGAACCAGAAAGACATAGATCATCCCCCTTAATAAGCCCTATACTGGTCCCATATATCATCCCCTATATAACTCCCTTTAAGGATCTTAGACTCAAGTTAATAATACTGACCCCCTATTAACCCTAAACGCTAAACTGCGATGCTCACATGAGGAATGTTAAGGTGGGCATGCCGGGACATCCATCCCACATAGGGTGCGCAGGGTGTAGGGTTTAGGGCTTAGGGTCTGTGATCAACACAAGGCATAGGTCTTAGGGTGCAGGGCTTACAGCTCGAAGCACAGATCTTCAGCCTGATAGGGTATATCTGTCGGCCCCTTGGATGGCACATACCCCGACCCCTCAGCAGTACACAAGAGAAACACGTTCAATCAGCCAAACCGCTGCAATTTTCTTCGATTCCTAAGCCGAAGCAATCGAAAAGCTTCAACGCGGGTCCACGCAAACACGCTAAGGCTCTACACAAAATCAAAAACCAAAGCCCCACCCACCAAACCTTGATTTTGAAACCTGACATCCCAGCAGTGGTTAGGGAGCGTACCCTGGCGGAGGGCGGCCCCAACCAGTAATCTGGGCTGGGTCGAGGGTTTACCTCCACCTACCAAATACCCATATAACCTTTATACCCATTCTTTTTCGGGGTTACAGGCCAGTGTTATGGGTATTTGATAGGTCCAGGTAGTGTATAGGGTCAAGCTTTCAGGCTCGGGCACGCGAGTGGTGAAAGCCCAACACTTTTCTCATCTGAGCCTACCCCAACATTACACCTATAATTACGGAGCGCGCCATGACTGGCGGTCCCTACAGACTTTAGAGTTCAGGCTCCAGGGGCTTCCCCTAAACCCTAAACCCTCAACTGGTTTAAGGTAATCTTGGGGATGATGCATGCCACTTCTTCGGCTCGCGCTCTCTCTCTCTCTCTCTCCCTCCCAGATATGAGCTTTGGTCTAAACTGCTAGTATCCCCTTTGCTGAACCCTATAGTAGTCCCCTGCATAATCCTCTTTAAGGAGTTTGGACTATAGCTCCTATCTCGGATGTGGTTCTGCTCTTCAGCCTACAGTAGTCCTACTAAGGGGGAGTGGGGGAGTGTGGGGGAGTGTGGGGCTATGTGTTGGGATTACACGGCCTTATTATAGGGTTCCACTCCCCCACTCTCCCTTAAGCACCAGTAAGCAATGAATCCACACAGGTCACATGTCTGTTGCTACTTCACTTTTGCCAGTCCGCATTCAACAGTTAAACCCACGACCACATGCACAGAGGAACACACCCCAAAGGTATCCGAGAACATTGCGTAAGCAGTGTGTCGTTCGGGAGTAGTCTGGAAGGAATTCGCACCCAAAACCGTAAACGTCCTGTAAGTACTATAAGTCTATTAGCCGTATTAATACGTTAACTTCTATCAGTCCTATAAACCCTTAGAGTTTAGGGTTGGGTTGGAATGCCAAGGACCCCAACAGACCGGGGATTGGAGTTTCCGGGGTTTAGGGTATCTGGCTCCTTGCGTTCTATGCCTGCAACAAAGTAGATTCCACACGAAAAAGATTTGTGCATCTGGAGGAGGTGGCATTCCAAGTGGGTAGTAAGATGATATTCTTGTTTTGAAGTACTATGCCAACAAGGAGGATACAATTTTAGTTCTATTGCGGAGTACAAGATTCCCCCTCCAAAAAGCATGCGCGGTATCGGTTAGGGTTCAGAGTACATCCAGTCTTGTCCGGTTGTTTTTGCAAGTTTTCTCAGGGCCTAGGTTGGGCTTAGCGTTTTCGGTCTACATTGGAGTTTGAGAATTTCTCACGTAGAGTTCTTGTATCTTTTGAAAAGTACTTCTAAAATCCCTTCTTATTCCTGGTGTGTATATCATACACAGATATACGTATGTACATATGTATATCTATGTATACATAATATATATATATGTATATGTATCTGTATATGTATATGTGCACATATATATGTATATATATATATATATCCCTGCGGTCCCGACAGTGCCTCTGTTTGGAAAGACAAAATCCTAAAATCCAAAACACTGTCCGCTAAACCCTAGATCCCAATTCCTCTAGACCCTATAAATCATGATGCTTACTTTTTTGGGGGAAAAGACCTACCTGAACCCCAAAAGTATGTTAAATCATGGCCTTTTGGGCTATTTTTAGGGATTTAGGGCCAATATTTTACATACTTTTGGGGTTTAGGTACTGAATAAATCTCTTTTTTGAGAAAGCCCCGAAGGACCCAGGCGCCTCGCGCACCGCCCGCGAGCCGATTCGGCTGCTTTCCGCGGGAAACTGAGGATCCACAAAAAGCCGTCCTCAGAGAGAAGGATTCATGATTCCGGGTTTAAAGTAGGGTTTAGGGTTTAGGGTTTAGGGTTTAGGGTTCATGATTTAGGGTTTAAAGCACTTAGGCTTTTTCGGGTTTGAAGGATTTAGGCTTGCTAGGGATTTTTGCAGGGGTCGCTTGGAGAGAGAATGTGGGGCTTCAACAAGTAGAGTGTGTAGGCAATATCGGCGGATCAAGTACAAACCCTTCCCAAGAAAGGCAGGGCCTCTGTGCGGATGTGCTATTACCCAAATCCATAGTACCCGGTATAATCGACTACTTGGACCTGAGGGTCCAATTTTCCAATCCCCCTCTCAGCGACTGGTCCTTAGCCCCCTTGTTGTTTGTACTCTTGAGTTTGGATCCCTGACCAATGGAATACAGCCTTCAATGAGGGTATTGGGACCCAAACGTCGAGGATACAAAACTTGAAGCTGTACCTCTGCTTGGGCGGGTGCTTCAAAAGTCGACGCCGAACCCCTAAACCCCATGTTAGCTCCCTGGGTAGTCATGTAACCGAACACCCTCAACCCTAAACCCTAATAGAGCTTCCTCCTTGCTGGCATGGCCTTCTTGAGCACTTCCGCCCTCCTAACCCATGCTCCAGTTTCGGCTTTAGGGTTTAGGGTTGAGGGCCAGAACCTAAACCCTAAACCCTGAATCAGTCAAGTACAGCCTAAACTCGAAAATCGAACACCCAAACACTAAACTCTAAACCCTTCCACTCTAAGCTCGAAAATCTAATTCCCAAACGCTGCAGCATGATCTATTCCACCTCTGAACTAGTTGCCCAGTGCTCTCAGTTTAAGCTGTAAATCCTCAACGCCCCCCAAACCCTAAACCCCAAGCCCTAAACCCTAAGCCCAAGTTGAAGCTAGGACCTGGAACCCTAAACCCGGTGCATGTGTCCGTTCAGCTGCGCGTTGATGTTGTCTACCATTTCCTGAGTGGATCCCAGTCAGGGTTCAGGGTTTAGGGGCTCAGGGTTTAGGGTTTAGGGTTCAGGGTTTAGGGGCTTTGGTTCTAGGAGTTGACGGGTCAGGGTTTAGGTGCTTAAGAGTTTTAGGGCATGGGCCTTATTAGAGGTTTAGGGCTGGGGGTTTAGGAGAGCGTATGCTCCTGTCTTTCAGAGTTGGGTATAACCTGTAGGGGGTTCCCCTTCCCCTTTTCTGAAAGATACCCAAAGACCCTCTTAACCCAGAAGACTTGCCAGATCGATTGGCGTCTGAAGGAAGCCTCGGGGAGACCCCGTTGTAGGGTTTGGGGTCCCGTCATGTTGCGAGACCATATAGGCCCTCAGGGAGGTCTTTGGGAGTCCTTTTTGCTGGGTCCCCCTTTTGGGGGATTTAGGGTTTAGGGCTTCGGGTTTAGGGTTTGGGGATTTAGGGCTTAGGGTTTTGGACTTAAGGTTAGGGGATTTAGGGATTAGGAATTAGGGTTTGGGGATTTAGGGTTTCGGGTCCCCTCAAGGATTCATCAAACCTATTTGTGCTTGTACATGGAAGCCCGTTCTTTCAAACTGTAACGGCTACAGCACGTCGTGCCAGGACAGCGCTGCAGTTTCCGGGCAGGGGTGACCCTTGCCAAAACAAATGGCCCTTTCAAAATGCAACCATCTGACCCGTGGATGTGTTCATATTGTGTCCCCAATTTGCAACTGAACACTGAATATATACACGCACCAATATGAGTAAGGAAACCTACGAAGACGCGCCCAAGCGGTTCTTTCAAAAAGGCAACCATGTGACCTGCGGATGTCCCCAATTGAACACCCATATATATATGCGCACCGATATTCATAAGCAACCCTGCATAGATTCACCCAAAAACCAAAAACAAAACCCTACCTTGTATCAGCCGCCATCTAAGCTTCTAAGATTCAAAATCCTACTTGGAAGGTCACTGAGTAGGTTAATGATGATAATAAGTCAGATGCTTGCATGGCCTGTAACCCTTTGTGTTGACAACTTTGCTGGCTGGATGCTCTCTGACCTTCCAATCGCAACCCTGAATATGAACCAGAACCCCAAGCGCTCAGGCTAATTGTTGGGTGCGTGAGTTTTGGGGTAGTGGTACCTGTAGTACAGGCTTTGGAGAAGTATATGGTTCTAAAGCACATGGTCCCTTAGGGTAGGCAATTCTATGCCAGGAACCTTCGAACCATTTTTCCTGATCTCAAAGGGTTTATGTATGGCTTAGGCTTCAGGCTTGTGATCTTTGACCACCAGGAACTACAGGGTTTAGGGTTCAGTGTAATCTTTGGCTGGCAGGGAATGAAGAAACGGATCCTTGTCGTACTATCGAAACAATCCCCGATAACTTACCCGAAGGGTCCAAGAACCCAGATGATAGGGTTTTAGGGCCCAAATACTGTATTATCCATGGTATTTGGGCCCTAAAACCCTATTATTTGGGTCCTATATACCCCTATATGATTCCTATATATCCCTATATATCCCCCTATAACCTCTTAAAAGGACCCTATTATTTGGGTCCTTGGCCCCTTAGGGTTAGTCGTCCCCATTTTGTTGCCCATTCCTTGGGAGATTATTGGAATGATGTTGGATTACCCTACCCTGGATAAAGCATAAACTCGGGAAGCTACATACCTCAAAGTTCCTCAGGCTAACACCTCAACCCTAATTCATTGGGTTTAGGGCTCCCGGTGCGAGTGCCCACATGCCGGGCTTTTAGGCCCCAAGGACTAGAGGTACACCCTAAGCCCTCAACCAGAGAAGGCAGCCGAGGCGCTGGTCCATTGAGATAGGTGGGAACCTTTTGACCTTGATGGGCGCCTCGGCAACGGGCTCCTCCCTCTTAAAAGTGCATGTCAAAGATCTTGCATGACTCAATATACCAGACTCCCATCATTCCCATGGTTTAGAGTACTTGAGGGTTTTGGTTTAAGGTTTGGGGCTTAAGGTTTTGGGTTTGGGTCATGCAAGATTTGAGTAGCAGATAGAGAACATCCAATACATCATGGGTTCCCTGCTACCCTCCCTAAGGTTCCCCCTCGGTTAACCCTAACTATCCCCAAGCAGCCCTAAAAAAGGGGGCACCTCGGAGGAGGGGCGATTAGGAAGGAGGGATGCAAAGCCGTTGACAGGCGGACATTTCACGGGAAGCCAATTGGTCCTTCTGCACAAATCCAAAATAGGGTTTAGGGTTTAGGGCTATACCTCCGGAAGGTCCATCGGAGACTTCGCGAATGAGAGTTGCCCAAATGGCTTGCTAGCACTTGCAGCTTGGTTTCTACAAGCACCGAAACTGTAAACCTTGAGACCTGCTTCCGAAAGACATGGCAGCGCAAAAAGAAACTACAAAAATCACTGTCCTTTGAAAAGTGCTGAGGAATCAAAAAAAACCAAATAAGGATCAACACAAAACCAAAAAACCAGGATGAAAAAACAACTAAAATAAGGATCAAAAAGCACCAAAATCCTGGAAAATGGCGAAAGCTTCAAGGGTTGGGGCTTGCGGGTTCAAGGCCGAGGATCAAAAAAAAACAAAATGCTGTACAATTGCGAAAGCCGCAAAGATTCTGGTATAGGTTGTATAGTCCCTTCCCAGTTGCAGATCTACCTCTAAGTAGCTATTATAAAACCTCAGATCGCTCTTCCTTCCTTCCTTCCTTCCTTCCTTCCTTCCTTCCTGCTCTCTTCCTTCCTTCCTTCCTTCCTTCCCTGCTGCTCTCTTCCTTTCTTCCTTCCTTCCTTCCTTCCTTCCTTTCCTTCTTCCTTTCTTACTTGCTTCCTTCCCTTCTTTGTTTCATGGCTTCCTTCTTTCCTTCCTTCCTTCCTTCCTGTTTTCCCGTCCTGCCTGCTTTTCTGTCTGTCTTACGTGTTTTTCTTCCTTCCTTGCTTCCTGCC
>CAJNIZ010043503.1:7641-28907 GCA_905231905.1 Symbiodinium pilosum
TAGTAGTAGTAGTAGTAGTCGTCGAGGAGGAGAAGCTACCAGCTGTGATACCAGTAGCCAAATATGTTTGCTCAGCTTTACGAAAACTGGAAGTGGATTTGTCCAGCAGTGTTCTTTTTCGTTGGAGTCCCTTCTTTCATTCTTTTGAAGAGTTACTCTAGCGGACTTTTTGTTCAACTCCTGAAGTCCCCGAAGCCTTAAAGCCCAAACCAAGACCATGTTCTGATCCGAGCAGAGCCAGGAATCTTGAGTCCCTGCACCTGCAGCACATGAAGGGGAAAAACTTTTGCCTTAAAGGCCTGGCAAAACTTCAAGAGCTGCTCTGCCTGAAACCCACCTAGATTCTCATGCTGTCGTGGGAACATCTGTTTTTGATGCTTAGAGCCTTCGGAGCTTTCAGGCAGAGTGGTGTGGTGCAGCTAAGGTTGTTTCTCACGGATCCTCAGCTGCAGGATTCGCACTGGAATCTTGATCTGCCCGAACTGCGACGTCTCAGCATGTCGAACCCTGGTTTCGCCTTCGTATGCTTTCTTGTGCCACGAACCATGATATGTTATATCTATGCCGGGGTTGGCTTTAAGGCTGCTTCTACTTCTTCTCTACACAAGTACGAAGATGTTTTGCAAAGCTACCTGGGAAAACAGAGACCCAGGAATCATGTCCCGCCGGTTGACAAGTTCGCCCAGTCACTGCTCCAGTGCCCCAAGATTGAGACTGCGACTGTGATTTGGTAGGTTGTCAAAACTGTGGTCCCTTGTGGGTACCCCAGATATTCTGGGCCGTAACGTAATGAGGGTCCAAAGAGAAACCATCATATGAACAAGCTACAAATTGGCCATGCGGCACTCTTTCAAATTCCTTGTGTCAGTTTTGGGTAGCCGGGAATCGGGTTTAGGCTTTAGGGACTCCTTTGTCGGTCGGATGTATCGGGACTTAAAATTCTGCACCTACTGTACCCACGGGTTTGATATTCTACTTCAGCTCGCAAACTTTGATTCGCATCACATGTCGTTGTAGCATCAGCGCTCAAAAAGCTACACAGGTTGATTGTCTCTTTAACCGGGGTTATAGGGGGGGGTATGAGTATATGATCCGGGATATGATATAGGGATCCTTACTATAAGATATAGGGAAAAGCGTTTACAGCGTAGTTCTTGACCCCTCCATCTTTAACTTCCGAACTAGACCCTAGGGTTTCGGGTTCCTAGAGCTGCAAACCACATGGGGTTTCCCAAGTTCGGAGCCCTTGCCTGGGAGATGAAGTAATCTCAGCGCTTTATCCCAGCTTTGGGTTCAAGTTCCATGTGTCTTGTCAGGTGGACTCTCCAGTATTCTACTTCTATATGTAGGCCCCTAAACTAAACCCCAAGCCTGAAATGGTGAAGTATCTATCAATGCTTATCCATGCCCGCGCTGCTATAACATGATTATATATAGCTTGTATAGCCCCTATTCAGGATGGGTTAGCTTGAGCCCCAAACAAGTCTTGATATAATCCCTCTTGTGATCCTCATTCCTTTCGCAACCGAGGCGGGTTTGCCGGGATTTTATGCATTCTGAAATCTGTCTGCCACATGTTTGCTGCAAAAGATTTACTTACACACATTTTTCAAAGTGCTGAAAATGTTCTTTTCAGTATTTTCTGAGGCTGCATAGGGCTATCTGGGTCCATGCTGGGGCCAATTGCGACTACCGACAAGGCTTGTTCGGAGATAGAAACTTTCGCCCTGATCAGGACGATCGTGCGCCAAGCCTGTGGCGATAAGCTCACTTGTTCTGCGCGTTTCGCGGCGTTCGCTGCGGCAGCCAGCTAAGCTTGACAAAAACATCTTCCGACGCATCGTATCCTGCATTCCGTTCCGGGGCGAAGCTTGGACCAATGGGACCGATCCTTGGACTAATGGGGCGATGTAAGTCAGAACTCCTCACCAGCTTGGACTAAAGGGGGTAGCTTGGACTAGGGGGACCGATCCTTGGACTGTTGGGCGAAGCTTGGACTGACTGGAAAAAGGCGTGACCCAATGGGGCGAAGATAACTCGGACGAAAGATGGGTTTTGGGCAAACCAACCCGTTTGAACTTTATTCCAGAATCCAGGAGATCTTTTATGCGCACAAATACTGGAACGACCACCCGCTCCCCGAGCTCTTCCTACCAAGCTGCCGTAGCTTATTGGTGCTTGAGATAGAGAGTGGGCTTATAGGGCTTGGGGCTAGGGCTTAGGGGGAGTGAAGATGGGGAATAGAATCTATTTCATAATTGAAGGTGGGTTACATGGGGACTGGATTCTTTTTGGCTTCCACTCTTCCATTCTCCTTTAAGCTCTCGACTGCAAGCAAGGTAGATTTACCTTTCGGCGAGGCGACTGCACTCGGCAGTTGAAGCTGTACTTGCCGCAGGTTGAAGAGCCTTATTCGCTGAGTGGGTGACCTGCAAAGCTTTTGGCGTAAAAACACATTGCATGTATTTGTATGGACTAAAAGGTGTTTACCATTTGGTGTATGAAGTTTTTTTTGTTGCGTGCAGGAAACTCGACAGCCAAGGAGCTTATACTTGATGCCAACTATGAGCCTGGACCTTGATATGAAGAGCTTTTCATTGTTTGGGGAGATTTGGTAGTTTCCCAAAATAAAGGAACCCCAATATAGAGCCCAAAATACTATAGCCCTTCTTATAGGGACCCTGAAAAGGTACCCCTAATTTTGGGAAACTCCCATTTATTGCGGATGCAGAACGACTGGCAGTGATGGGGATACCCTTTTTGAGGAAGAGTTTGTGCCTGCGGAAATTACGGATAATGGAATAAATCCTGCACCACTCGGCATACCTCAACTTCTGCAGGTTCCTACAGTTGGCGGTATATATGCTATGGTGCAAGATTTCCTTTTTGCCGTCTTTGCATATTTGCGATCAGAGCGAAGAGCATCGCTTTGTTTGAAAGGGTGTGCTCCAGGTGCTAGATGTTCGCTCCCAAACCTATCCCCGCTCCTGATACATGTGCTAGGTCCTTTGGAATATTCACACAACCCTACCATGTATCACAGAGTGCCAGATGTTAAGTAATCACCGTTCTGTAAGGTAAACAGCCCTGCATGATCTGGAAAAGCGCTGAAATAGTTTGGAAAGGCCGTTACCCATCTGAGGCATTTCAAGACCAACGCTTCATGTGAGCGAGCCTCTAGAATGAGGATTATATCATCTCGGGCCCCCACTTGTGACACATGCCTCATCTTGCACCAACGCTACCCTAAACCTTAGGTCATTCCCCTCCCAGTAAGCAGACTTCAAGAAGGGGCTATTATACGATCTAGTACCTCCCGCAGCAGCCGTACTTTAAGGGGGAATCACCTTCCCTAGGCCTTACACCTTAAACAATCCCTACAGACTCAGGAGCTGGAATCACTGGTTTTCTTGAAGCAAGGTCACCCTCGGCATGCAGCTTGGAATGTTGCGCCATCTGGACCTCAGTCCAAGTTCATCCTGTCCTCCGCGTTCTTCCTGGCAATCTCCTTTTTTTTGTGACGGTTTGAGTGTACGGTTTTGGTTCGGTGCATAAGTCTTCGAGTTAGCAATCATGGATGGAAGCATGATACTGTCCCCCTCTCCCCACGAAATAAACACGCCTTGAATATGTCATGCTAATGCCAGATTATTCAAGATTGTAGGACCGAGGGCTGGGTGAAATTTTCAGGGAGGAGATCATTCGGAGGCTCTAGATATGGAGGCTACCCAGGAAATGGGCGTCATAGCATCCTCACAAAATGCTAGTTAGGAGTCCTTCCAAGGAACCCTCAAGAGGTGGGCTCCCAGAAATGCCAGGTCCTGCGTGAACGCAAACCTGGGCAAGAAGGTCAAGCAAACACTGATCCAAAGTGGCCGTTTGCTGAACACACTGGCCGATGCCTTTGGTCCTGAGGATGACGAATTTGGCCAGGGACCCATGCATCTAAGCTATTCCGAAAAGCTGTCTTCTTTATCTGGGGATGGTTTCGGCTGGGTATTTTCAGAGCACGTGAGTTTTTGAGGCTGACAAGTCGAAGAGCAGAATCATGTCATGCCTGCACATGGAGGATTGAAAGCCTAGGTTTGGCATGGATGCATTTTGGAAACATGCCCGGCCGGGGTTGTTTCCTGATTGTGTCTTGGCCATCATTTAAGACGATTCAAGACTCGGTTGCGGCTCTCACGGAAAGAACCAATGTAGATCGAACACATCCTTTCCCGACCCCTGTGTCGAGTTTAGCTTGTGATAAGCTACTTTGTCGCAGCAATGGTCAATGCTAGTAAGGGAGGGTGCCAATAAAGACCCCCTAGCAGTTCCTTGACATCTGACCCAAAAAAGCAGATGGCCAAGGCCATGAGCACAAAGACAAGGCATTGTATTCAAAGTAGGCAAAGTGTTTGGTTACCTTGCGGCCCCAGGCTTCGAAGCTAAGCAGCCCTGGGCTTACCGGAAGTAGTAAGGGATTACAATAGTACCTCCCCCAAGGGTAACCCCCCCCAGGGTTTAAGGAGCTAATAAGGACTATAAGGCCTAATAGGGTTCTAAATCTGGGGGGGGGTACCCTAAATAAACCCTAAAACATAAACCCTATTGTAATCCCTTAAGTAGTGCACAGGTAACGGACCGGGAGAGGATGACTCAGACCCTCCAAGGGCTGTCCCTGCAGACCAGCAGAGCTCACGAGGCCGCAAACTCCGCATGAAAAAAAGTACCCACCTCCACACAATGTGGAGGTTTCCTAAAATTAGGGGTACCATTATTGGGGGTCTCTATAATCAGGATTATAGTATTTTGGGGTCTATATGGGAGTCCCCCTATTTAGGGAAATTACCGTATTTCTCCCTACAGACTTAATGGTATGTATTACATTGGGGGGGGGGGAGGGTGTTATCAGGGGGACTGTTATTAAAGTAGTGGAGGTGACTTTATGCCTGCAGAGATAAGGTGTTTTTTCGCGCAAGAGTGAAGAAGCACCAATAATGGTTGTTATTAAGGGAATATGGGAGTATAATCCCTATATAATCTCTGTACAATCCCTATATAACCCCTGTACAATCTATAATGTAGAAACACGTGGAAATGAACATGGAAACTGGGTTATACTGCAGGCTTCAGGTTCTTCAGTGCAGAAGATCGAATAAGTTCCAGGATCTTACGCTTCACATCCTTGTTTAAATAGCAGAATACAACCCCGAATCCTGTTCTAATCCACCATGTATAGGTACAATTATGTCAGGATCTTGTCTGATTCAGAAGAAGTGCTCCCTAAAATTCTAAGCTATAGTCTAAACTCCTTAAAAGGGGGTTCTATAGGGGATAATAATATCGGGCACGATGATAGCAGTTAAGAAGGGGGATGCTAGGAATGTAGACCATGGCTCAATTTGCCTACCAACAAGATCGGGACAAAATCTTCAGAGACTGGTGCGAGCGGCGCCTGTGGATTCCTGACTTTTACTGGTGGTTGGCTCGGAGTTCAGAAATGGCTCCCTACAGTAGCCCCTACGCCTTAAAGCTGAAGCCCTAAGCCGCAGATGCCCAGTCCTAGCTGTCCTAAAGCCTAAATCCCTAAACCCCAAATCTTAAATCTCTAAACACTAATCCTACAAGTTCTTGAGCTGCAAGGAGCCATGGCGCAAGGTGGTCAGCGCTCGGCTGATCAAGGCCCTGTTGGGAAAGCCGTCTGGGTCGCGCATCTGAGCCTCAGAAGACATGAGAATAGTCTTCCCAAAATCAGGGTTTAAGGTTAAGGGGCAGTCTTCCCAAATATTTGGGGGTTTCCCATAGTTATGTGTACCTTTGTTGGGGTCCTATAATCAGGACTATAGTATATGGGGGTCCCCCTACTTAACAAGGGAAACTACCATTTGTGGAAAGGTTGAATGTGAAGCAGACTGCAAGAATTGTTTTAGTATGATTTACGTGATGATTATTACGATCAATACTATTATTACGATTCTTACTGCTATCACTGTTATTTCTATTGTTACTGTTTTATTCTTGAGATTATCCCAAGCACTTGAACGCTTGAACGTTTTGAGTGCTATGCATAGCCCGCCAGTCAAAGATCAAAAGCTCTCGGGAGCCATCCTAAGAATTCATGTACTCGCCATCAAGAAGCTGGACCCTTATCAAGAGGAGTTGCAGATCATGTCAAGGGACATATGCGCGTGGAGGGGAGAGGGGCTTAGGGCTTGGGATCCTTGGCGCCTAGGTGATTTGTCAGATTTGCTGGCCGCAGAGAATCGAGTTGATTTTCTTGGAAACCCCAGGCATGAAGCCTTAGTGCATCTGAAGAGTGGCGTGCCAAGCTAACACTTTCTTGATCATCTGCGAAGGCCCTTTCATTATTACTGTTCTTCCTACTGTGGCTACATCATTCCAGTACTCGGATACTATTAATACTGTACTAGCTCAGTACAATGCTGTTTTATTGCTCTAATACACGTACCTTTAAACGTCATAAATGCTTCCCGAAATTGCAGTTTGAGGGGGTTCGAGGTGATATATGGGATTTAGGGTTGACATGGAGAATCAATGGAACAGAACATGCAAAATGGAATGGCACCTGGGGGGTTGTCAAAATTATGGCATTTTTCGGGGTGCCCCAAATGTTTGGGCGAGGTGTTGCAAGCCTCCCATGCTCGCTACATCGAGCTACCATCTAGATCCCTAGTATCCCCCTGAATAAACCCTATATTACTCCCCTATATAAGCCCCCTTTAAGGAGTTTAGACCTTAAACCCTAAACCCTATGCAACCCCTTCAAGGAGCTTAGATTCTATAGCCCATGTGAGGAAGAGTCGGCCAGAGCTCGTCGGCAGGAGTCGTCCTTTCGGGGGAGTCTGCAAAAAAGGGTTTAGGTTGGATACTGCCCCCAGTCAGTAACCATATTCATAATATAATTCTATACAGCCCTTAATAGGACTCCCAATATGAACTGTTACTGGGTGGGGGCAGTACCCAAGGTTTAGGGTTTAGGTTCTGGCAAGGGGGGCCTTGAAGACTAGGGTTCAACTCTAAACCTTCAGCCCCCAAACCGACACGTGTAATGAGGGTTTAGGGTCTAGGGTGTAGGGTTTTTAGGGTTCAGGGCTTTTAAATGTCTAGGGTTTAGTGTTTTTATGGAATTTTTAGGGTTTGGTTTGTTTGGGTTTTGGGTTTTGAGGGTCTAGGGTTTAGGGTGTTTAGGGTTTAGGGTTTAGGGGCTTCAGGGTCAGAAGCGGCCAGGAGCGGAGTCATCGTCCAGCAGTTTGCAGCCGGTCGTGTCGGAGTGCGTTTCGACCACGATAAGACGTTGGGCAGCTCTTAAGTACTCGATTTTTTTGCGTTTAGGAGTTACCGGGACACTGAATATCCTAACTTGTTGTACAGAAATGGAGCGGAACACCGAAAATGAAGGACGTTCAGGGTCCAGGTAGGGTTAGGCTTTGGTGGGTTCAAAGCTTGATTGCCAATCCATTGATTGCTTCTTGGACGTAAGAGTGTACAGATTCAGATTTTGTTCTTCTCACGTGCAGTGGGGTCTGGGGACCACTCGCTCAGCTTTCTCATTTTAATGCTCAGATGCTCGTGATTTGGGACCTCCATGTACATACTAAATCCTAAACTAGGGACCAGTAGCTCTGCAAAGTTTCCCTTGCGAATGGATTGTCGTGGGGAAATTGTCTGGCAAGTGTTCGGGTTAGGTCCTCAGATTATTAGGCCCCAACTATCCCATAGCAAGGCACTCCATTTGGGTTTAGGCAATATCGTAGTGCAGATTTGGGGTAGGTATAAAGTTATTAAGTACTTGGAGCCTTGGGGTTCAAACGGCATGTTCATGCAGAATTACTCATGTGTTGATCGCCTCCCCACACACTCCGCATATCTTGGAGACGCACAGGGTAGCCTACCTTCCTTGAGCAATGCACGCAGGAAGCAATAACACCAGGGCCCCCAATATGGATCTTCTTTCGAAAGCCCATGCGTCTGTAGTGGGGGCATGTTTTTAGGAGACTGGATTTGCAAGAGCAGGAAGCGGATGTGCTGTTCCATTACCTAGTTCCTGACATGTTCAAAAATGCCGTCACGTGGTTTGCTTATAAGTCACCTTGACAAAGGTGAGGGAGATGATGAGAACTAGCGCCCGGCTTTATACCCAAAACCGTGATGATCTTGGTCCCAGGACATTGGAACTGTCTGTGAAGATGGAGAACTTGGAGTTCCTTCCAGATGGGTTGGATCAAGTCGACTAATCCGCTCCCCCTTCACCAACACTAGAATACCGTACTGATAGCTGAACGTTAACCTCCCCGTAACGGTACACTCCGACCCGTACTAACAGTATTACTCTTGCATTTGCATGCTTATGCATAAGTATGGAGAGACAGTTTGGAGCATGGGGGAGATGGTTACTGAAGGGGGAACGGGTTGCGGACCCTGCGGAACTCGCGAAGAAAAGTGCTTCTTTTCTCCTGCTCAAGGGCTTGCGGCTTGATGCAACCTCAAAGAAGGGCTCAACCTTTGGATTTGGGCTTGGGGCTTCGGGTGGGTCTTCTCTGTTTGTGGACCCTTGGAGATTGTCATGCTTGAGTAGAGTCTCCCCAACACGGCTGCCACTGTTGCAGTAGGGTTGCAACCCCTAACTCGCCAAGATTCCTTAAAGCTCGTGTACTCGTGTATTTGACAACCCCAGTAGCCTGTAGGCAGCAGGTCCAAACGCAACTGCCCTGCAACAGCCTCACACCTGGAGCACCCTGCCACTGCAGAAGGAGGTGACGCAAATTGAGTACATGGTACTAGTACCTTACTAGTCGCCTGAAGTTCTTCTCTTCATTAGCTCAGTTCTCATCCCCAAAAAGAAATCTTGCAAGAGTTATGTCTCACGCTTCTGAAGGGTTTTAGTCGCCATAGTACACTGGGAGTATACCCTCAGAGGGCATTTGATCTCGGCTCAGGTGATTACTACCGCTCGGATGGACTGATTTCTGGCCACGCCTACGCGGTTCTGGATGCCAGAGAGGTCATTTTACGGATTGTCCTTGGGCTCATCTTGGATTTGGAATTACATGGTAACCAGCTTCAATTTGCGCAGTTTTACTGTGCAGTGTTTGGGAGGTGTGCTTTCCTTGAGCACGGAATGTCCAAAACAAAAAGCCATAAAGTAAAGAAACCCCAGGCAAACTTGTTTGCTTGGCCGGGGGGGGTCTTGTGTCAAGGCTGTATATAGGCTTTCCTTCACATAGCTGCCAAGTACCTAAGCACAACAGACCGTGTTCTGATGTCCTGAGACAACCCTACGCCTTGAAGCCACTGATATCTTGACAGCAGGCGGCCTTTGTTGACAAGTGCGCTATGCATCCTGCGTTTGTTCCCGCTGTTTTGGGCCCGGGGCATGTGCTTAGGCTATTCTGACTTCCGCCTAGATTAATGCATTCGTGCAGAATTTGAGGAAGACATCTCGTGAACAAGCAGGCTTTTACAACCGCTTGTTTCAAGGGGGCTCCTATCACCAAGGACTCTTCAAGAGCCCAGATGCCAATGAAGGTAGACTGACGTGACAGAGCAAAGGAATCATGGGCATGTGTGTAGCAGGGTGCTCGTGTGGGCCAGATAGTGACACAAAGCTCCATTACCTAGACCTTCAAACTATAGAGTACCTAGACCCCCCACGTATGTAGAATGAAGATAAGAATGACAACAGGAAAGTCATATGCAGTTCCAAGCTACCTGTCAGCCTCTGCCAGCATCCTAGGATCAGGGGCGCAGGAACGTGCCTGTCCGCCTGATTGCTCTGAAGCTAGGCTTTTAAGGTCTTGGCTGTAAACCGCGTTGAGGCTTATAAAGTGGAAGCCTATGAGACTTAGGTGGCGAAGTATCAAAGATACCCACAGGGAGCATGTGCAACAACTCATGCCATTGAAAGGTAGTTTTTGAGAGACCTAGGGGCAAGGATGCAGCGAGTGCTCAGCAGTTGGGATTCAGCTTCTAGCGGAGAGATTTCCTGTATGTTGGTGTTTTCGCGTGCTCTACAGGATGGGATTGTGGTCAAGACTCATGGAACCCCACATAGGCTCCTTCTAGATGGACGGGGGGTTGGTATCCATATGGCCCCTTAGTAAGTTTCCCTGTTAGTTTGCGCGGGCATATTGTCACCTGACCCCCGAGAAATCAGGCCCTGGGGGCGCGTAGCACAGGTACCTCATATACCTCCTCAACTCGGTCACTGTTGCGTGCGCCTTTGAAATTTAAGATATCTTTTGCGCTAACCTACACTTAGGACTGTATAACCCACCGGCAACACATGTGGGTTGCACTTGCAAAGCTGTATAATTCCGATCCTGAAAACGGAGACAGGTTCCCGCACAGTGCTTCTGACCTCATGTTATCCATGCTCACGACTTGACTCCCGAGATCTTGGGCCCTTGGGCGCGTGCGGATAGCCAGCTAACGTCCTACAGTCTCTTAGAACTATCCAAGTGGCACTTTGGGATAGTTAGCAATCTCCCTTATTGTTGCAGAAAGGAACCAACCCTAAACCTATTCATAAATAGTTTTGGTGGCCTTCGAGGTACCACCCAGCCGTTGTTTTATAGAATGCTGTTGCTTCGTAATATGGTAGTTCCCCTTTAGGGGACCCCAATATAGACCCCAAAAAACTATTCTCCTCATTGTGGGGACCCCCAAATGGCACCCCATTTTTTGGAAAATGCCATATGCCTTCCTCGAGAAAACCAAGGAAGAACCCCCATGGCGATTGGAAAGCCGAAGGAGGCCTATTTCGAACGTTTGCTTAGAGCGACAATGGGTTCTTCACAAGCCGGATTATAATAAAAGGATGTTGGTAACCCCAACCCGCAAAATTAAGACCCTATGACTATCATATGATGGTCATAGGGTCCAAATTTTGGGGGTTGGAGTTACCAAAGCCTCCTTATTGGATTAGTTTCCAAGAATCGAGAATCAAATGGAAAAGGAGATGGTAAGATAAATGGAAGCTACTACGGGCATTGGAATTTCGGGGTAAGAGGACAATGTAACGGAACGAAAAAGAAAAGTGACATGGAACTTGTGATTAGATTGGGTTCTATGGTGTTTCCACCTGACTCGGTACCAACTATTGCGGTATGATCCTTATATGATGAAAGTACGCGGGCTTTGCCCTCAAACTCTTTTCCAAGTCTCGGGGCCCTTACATTATTAGTGTGCATGGGTGTCGGGGTGTAGGTTTTGGAAACTAGGGGGTTGAGTTTTATGTGTTTCAGCTTTAGACGCCCCCCCACGCCGGCAGTTTCGGAACCACAGGGCTCGGGACCTTTTTTCCATGAAGATGCAATGTGCCATGCGGTCGCTACGACTCAATTGGTCAGGACTTTAGAGGATTGTCTTGCCCAAGGATGTTTCGGGGCAAGGTTGCATCGGCTGCTCGTGTGGCCGCACGCAGTGTTCCGGAATTGTCCTCAGCAATCGCATATCTGATCTGCTTCAAATGCTCGCATTCCATCATGTATTTTGAAGCCATCCATCTTTTGTTTTGTTGTAGGGAGCTTCTCAAAGTTAGTGTCTCCACATGGAATCAGCAAGTTGGATGCGCTGTGAACCTTCCCGTTAAATTCGTGCATTTGAGCCTGATTCACGCGTTGACCCCGTAATCCGGCCTTGCACATGTCGGGTGTGGACCCAGAGCCCACTACAAGCCTAAGCCCCAAGCCCTGAGGTGGGAGTCAGAACTTAGAACAAAATCTGTGTCAGCCTCAGAGCCCGTCTAGTCTCCAGACATATCGCTGGGGTCTCCGCATTGTTTTTTTGCCTCAAGTCAGAGCCCTTGCCACCCAGATATCCCTGGGTGAATCTGAAGCTACTCCCATATAAACCCGGGTTAACCGCTTTGCAATCCCCGTATAATTCTCGTGTTGCGCGTTCCCTCCGGGGACCTTATCTTTACATCTCTTCCCTTCGGGGGGTCCGGGCAGGCACCTTCTCTTCGACTTGGCTGGGCGAGTGGGGCCACCAGTCTTCACGGTGGCAGCGGCACCCAGAGGCGCAAGGGGCTCCGCTAAATTCCGTGGATCTCGGTGAGGGTCGAGGGCTTGGGGCTTAGGCTGAGGATCTAAGCCCTAAACTCATCTAACATCTAGCGATTTTGTTTGGGTCAGGGTTGAGCTTTTGCGTTGAAGTTTTTGGCCCAGGGCTTAGAGCATTTGGTCCAGGACATAGGGCTCAGGGTATTTGCATCTTTGTGTGTGTGATCCCATGGATAAGGGATCGCGCCAGTCATCCGTCTGAGACATAAGTCTGAAACCTGAATACCTTGCAGGGGTTGGATGGTGATGATTATCATTGCTATTGTTACGAGAATTGTTATTCTACTATTCTTTCAATTTCTACTACCATTACAACTATTACTATTATTACTTTTTTTGCTGCTACTACAACTATTACTATTATTACTGGTATCAGCACTCTTACTATTAGTACTATTGCTCTGATTATTGTTATTAATTCGTGCGAGGCGTGTCAGCTGCAAGAGGCAGAGAGCAGATAAATGGTTGCCCCTGAAAAAATTAATACGAATGGAGACGCTTCCCGAAGCTTATACAGTCTACGTGTAGGGCTTAGGATTTAGGATTTATAGGGTTTAGGGTTGCAAGCTTCTGAGCCCAAAAAGCGTGACGTACCTAAAGCTTAGTCATCATGATTGGGGGACATTGCCTCACCAAGGGGGCTTGGGTTTGCCGAAAAGGCTTGTACCATGGCAATTTGGCCGTCTGCTTTGTAGAATATTATTGGGTTTTAGGGTCTAGGGTTGAAAAGCGCAATGCTTGAGAATTGTGTGTGAACGACCGCAGCAGAGCCCCTCCTTTATTCCGTTCAGAGGTATATATGTGCAGCCCTATATAACCCTTATATAACCCCTGTATAACCTTAACCCTATATAAGCAAGACTGAAAACTTCCACTTGTTTGCCACTTACACCAGGCCCTACAACCTTATAGCCTCCCTTAAGTAGATAGAATATGGGATACATGGGGATCTTATTATAAATGCCCAAAGCCTATTCTATCTACTTAAGAGGGGCTATAACCCCCCATATACCCTATTATACTATAGTAGTTTCCATTTTCTTTTCCATTATCCCTATATAACCCGCAATAATATACCCCTTTTTCTGTCTACTTAAGGGGACTTTAAGCCTCCACATCCGAACCCGAACCTTGATCCCACTATCTTGTTCAGATGCAGCCGTCCCAAGAACAGGGATTCCCTTGTCACACTTGGGGGTTTCTAAAAAAGACTCTAGTATATTTTTAGGTATATTTGGGTCTCCTGTTTTGGGCAACTACCACTTCTCGGCTCTTAAGGTTGTGTAGAAACTGGGTTCAATGCGTAGGATTATGTGCCAAAAGGTTGGGGTTTTCAATTCTGTGCGCCACTTGTGAAGTACCAATACCGTGGACTTCACGACTATTTAGTAAAGATAACGACTAGTGAAGATAGCACAACTATGCCCTACTATGCCTACCTAGACTTTCGGGTAGCCCCAATTTTTGAGGGCCCCTTCCCAGTTCGCTCTGTGGAAGGTGATTCAGCAGCTTGCCTCTCGCTTGCATGTCGTCTTGCAAGGTGCCTCCGTCTTTCATCCTACTGGGTTGCTCTTAGGGAACTGAGAATAAGATGCGATTGGTAGGAAATCGTCGTACTTCCTGCTCGTTCATGTTATGGTGACTTCGTTGAAGTTCCGTTTAACCACCCAATTTGTTCACTAAAAAGCCAACAACGAGCAGCAACAATTGGAACTTCAATGGTTTCAAATGAGGAACAGCAAGCATACCACCAATGCAGCCACGATTTTCTACTTGTGCATACATTTAGGCCATTTCGACGGGCAGACACCCCCCCAGTCTCTACATGCATTTCATGTCCATAATCCGCGTTAGGCAACTCCTACGATGCCTCGTCACGATCTATTCCTTCAATCATGTTCCCCGAATACCGACTTCTCCGAGATTAAGCCTGCTGTCGCCTGATTTCCCAAATTTGTACATCGCTTTCGGAATTTGCACAGTCTGTTCCACGTGCTTTGAAAGAGAAAAGCGTTTGATGCCAGCGCATGCCCATTACCCTAAACCCAAATCAAGCTTTCGCCCTAAATGCTAGCCAAGCCTAACCCGTAATCAACCCTAGACCCCAGATTCTAATCCCCCCTTAGCCATGGGCACATAACTAAGCAACCTCAATCTCAATCATTCCGAATCCCTAAATTCAACCTTAATCAGCCCATGAAAAGCTAACCCTGCCAGCCAAGGATGTCGCAGGTGCCGTCGTCACCGTCAGCCCGAAGCATGGAGGCTGGAGGGTTCAGCTCTTCACAAATAGGATGCCTACTTGTAAGCTCAAATTAAATACATATCATACACAGAGAAACTGATACTTGCTGACGCTTAAACCAGAGTCCCAGAACTAACAGACAGCCAACTTGGTAGCACCTAAGCCCTAAACCCCATATAACCCATTTTTGTAGTTTCCATTTTTCCATTATCCCTAAACAATCCCTATATTCACCCCTATAGGTTTTCTTTAGGGCTTATCCGCGCCTTGCTTTTCGTGGGACGTAGTGACCTCTTGTCTTTTGCAAAGATCATATATAGGGATTATATAGGGTTTCTAGTGTATAATGTTGGGGTTATATGGGAATAATGGAAAATGGAGACTATTATATATATATATGTATAATGTCATGGCTGCTTGCCACGCCGAGCTCGGGCACCCAAAACGTGTCCGTTTGGGCCCTGAGAGCTTGGACCATGAGCCCAAAAGTTGAGCCTACCCATGGCTCTTTCAGTTGTATGATGGCTTCCACGATATTATATATATATATATACATCGTAGTTCACATTTGCTTTTCCGATATTCCCATATAACCCCAATATTATACCCTATAACCCCTATATAATCCGCATATATGATTGAAAAAAGCTTTGCTTACCGGCCTTAGCTGTGTTTACGTGGGGAGGCTTTTCAGGCTGCTTTCTGCGTACCGAACTTGTCAGATCTCTACTCCAACCTAGGCCTCCAGTCACACACCACAGATAGGTTTGAGCCCCAAAGCACACCAATTCAGCTCACTCAAAGAAGCGAAGGAAATAATAAAGCTTTGACTAAGCCTGACAAGTTTAAGTTGCCATATCAAGGAAGCTACTACATATCATAGGTCCATAGGTCCATACTAGGATAGCTTTTTAAGTTCCCAACCGCAGCCCTATCTTCTGGGAAGGAAACAGCCCGGTGAGCCCTTTCCAAAGTTCTTTCCTGGCGGTCCAAAGCTCTGTTTCTGGGCAAAGTTCTGAAGGGGTTTGTTGTTTGGAGGTGTTCGATTTGGCAATTTCCTTAAATAGGTGGAACCCAATATAGACCCCATAATACTATATTCCTCATTATGAGGACCCGCAAAGCCTAGGTTCGGGAAACCCCCATTTGGCTCCCCTAAAGCCCTAAACTAAGCCCTTGGAATCCCAAGGTGTGTTTTGGGTGGGTTTTGTTTCCTCCATGCGGTGCAATCATGGGTGTCAGGTAGGTCCGCAAGAGTCCCGAAACCTTAAACCCCAAACCCTAAACCCTAAACCTGTTTGCGAATCCCTGGCTTCAATTTTAATCCATTTTGAAGGAGTTGTTATTGATGTTGCGGTTGTCCCATTCTGGGGGCCCTGGGCCCTTGTCATCTTGACCCTGACCCAGACCCCTGAGAGCATCTAGAAAGTAGAACCCCTAACATGGCACCCTAAACTACTAATCAGTAATTTCTAGGAACCCTTAAGGGGGGGATCTACTTTCTAGATCCTACCCTAAACCCTAAAGCTTAAGCCCGAAGTCCTAAACCCTAAACCCTAAACCCTAAACCTTAACCCCTAAACCCTAAAGCCGAGGAGTCGTGCTTCTGGATGCCGTGGGACGAGTTCAAGGTGACTTTCGACAAGCTGTGCGTGTGCCCAAAGCCAACCAGCCGCTTCCCTAAGGGGAAGATACCCATAAGGGGATAGGGTTTAGGGATAGGTATAGGGCTTGGGGTTGAAGGATTTGGGGTTAGGGTTTAGGGGCTTTCCAAAATTCGTAGTATTTTTTGGGGGGCACCTCCTAATGACCTGTAATTATATTGATTATTGTTTTTTTGGGGGGGTCTGTGAGTATTTGGGTCGCTCTGTTTATGGAGACTACTTAGTCTACTTTTCTCACATCCTAGAATCCAAGTCTTAGTCTCAAAGCTACGGGATAGTCCTTCTGAATCCTGTACCCTACCCCAAGCCAAAGAGTCTAGGTGTCATATGATGGTCTGGGTAAGTAGCCGGGAACATCTACCCCAATACATCTGCATCTATAACCCCTTCTGTGCAAACGCGCAGGAACGGACTCCTACCCTACGTATCCCTAGAATGTCCCGATACTATCCCCATATAAACCCCTATAGAACCCTATCTATCTCATGTGACCCTACCATCCCTTTTTGTTACCCCAAGGTTCAGAGGTCGAGAGCGGGCCATCGACAATTCCGCTCCGCAGGGGGCCGGAAGCAGAGCTTGAGACTTAACTGCATCAAGGGGTGATAGGGATCATATGGGACATATAGGGTTACATGGGGAGATCTCACGCCGGGTTATATGGGAGCAGCATTGGGGCATTCTAGGGTCAAAGATTGGAAATGTGTGTGCTTTTAAATTCTGCCTGTGCATATTCCCACGAAGAAAACTCAACTACATCTTCTGAAGTTTCAGTTTATTGGAAGCCGATAAAGAATCTAAAGCTATGATTTTTTTGAAGCCTGGGCTTTAGAGCTTAAGCGGTCATGCTTCAAGGCGTAAAGCTTCGGCAGTTTGAGGTGTGAGAAGTTAAGGGTTCCTTGAGTCGTGTGTATGCTTTCAGTATATGGAGGTGAGGTTGTGACTGATGGGATTCCAGGGGCAGGGGCTTGAGATGTATTGCAACCTTTATGCAACAAACAGCAATGGTGCGCCGGTGGTGACGTATGACGTACCCAGATATCGTCACTGAGTAATCAGCACATTTAGAGTCTGGGCTGAAGGTTGAGAGGGCTTTGGGGCAGTTTGGGGTAGGAGCTTGTAACTGCTGGCCACCTTGATGCCCCAAATGCCTGACTCCTAAGGGGAACGCAGCTGGGAAAATTAGCTGCCGGGAAGTTCCGGCACCCATGTCTCCCTTCTGGGCATATAACTTGAGTTCGAAAGCCAACTAGGAACGGACCAGTCATAGTTGATAACAGCCACAAGCAAACAATAACAACACTGATGACGATAGCAATACTATGAACAGGATAAGGTAGGTGGACCTCCACCCAGTAATAGTGGTTAGGCTCCTCTCATATTCCTATTATACCACTATTACAGGGTGGGGTGTCCACCTAAAGTGTAGCAGTAATGGTACAGACACTCTAAACTCCAGGATCTCTGCTTGAGCCTTACGAAGATGGCCCCGGTTCCACTGCGCAGCCCGGCTTCGGTAAGTCAGCGCTTACACAGTGATGGGTGGTTGTCAAAATTATGGTCTCTTTTTGGGTACCCTAAATATTAGGTGCCGTATTATAATAGGGACCCAAAAAGGGACCATAATTTTGACATCCACCCTGATAGGCTTGAACATGTTTCTGATGTTTGTTACCTTTACCTCCTATAGAATCTGTATAACACCATGGGAATTTTCATTTCTATAGGTCCCCCAAACCTACCTTAGTACAGGGTTGGGGTTTCAGTGTTTGAGCAGGGTTTCTTGCGGAAGATAGTTCCCCGACACTGCCTGAGAGAGTTCTGCAGCTTTTGAAGATGTTTTTGTAACAAGCAGCTGGCGTATTGAGTGCTGAAATCAGCTTTCTAATCTACTATGCCCAGCTCCACTTTATCCGGAACGTTGTTACATGGATAGATAATCTATGATAACCTAGAGTTCGTAGTCAATGGAAACATTGACCCTCCGAAGCCCTTGCGCCCAGAATCATCCAGCGCGTTTGTAGCAACCAGGGTTCAGGACATGTTTCCTGATATGGTCATCGTAAGCATGATGTGGCAGATGCCATGTTCACGGCATTGCAGATGCAAAAGGCGTCGAGAAACATGTTGTTTCCCCAAAGGGTGGCTTAGAAAGGGAGCTACAGACCATCCTTGCTGAAGCGCGCAGCAAGTGATGATTTAAAACAAGGTGTCGATCATGAGTGAAAAACGCTCATATCCTCATGTTAAGGGGTGCCCGTATGCTATGCTATGGGGGCTACAATGCTCTCGCTGTGCGGATCTGTGGGACATGGACTGGCGCCCTCAGTCCTCAATGTGAGGGACTGCAGACCAAGGGCATATAGTTGTGTAGAGTAGTAAGTGGGCCAGCCAGCCAGGCTTGGAGAGTCTTCTGCTGAGCTGTGAGAGAGGTTATCACAAAGCCCGTGAGTGTTCCACTCGCGTCTTCTCCTTCTCACACAGGACGCGCAGACTGATGCTGTCTTGCTTGTACCAACCCTAAGCAGGAGTTGGGAGTTGTCCGTCCTATGGGGCCCATTTTACGAGCCTCTAGCATGGCAGACATATTCATTCCAATTTTCTCTTGTACCAGGAGGAGAGTGTCCACATCCTGAACTCCTATGACGCCAAACTGGTAGCCCCCTTACACCGTAAGCTTAAAACCATCTTGATCCCCAAGCTCCCAAAAAATCCTAGCTCTCCGGGTACTCTAAACTAAAAACCCCAGATCCCAAACCCCAACCCTACACCACGAACCCCCAAACCCGAAGCCCTAAAGCGTGTGCAGTTCCCATCAAGCTGAGGTCGCGAGCTTCGCCAGGCGGGGGTTCCTTGTAGTCCGGTATTTCAGGTAGTTCTCCAGATAGGCAAGAAACTAAGAAACCCTAGTTTCCTTCAGAATGCCTTTCTACGGGTTCTTGGTAGGAGTCTGTCCTATTTGGGGGTCCCCAAGGGATCTACGCTTGTATTTGGGTCCCGTTTCAAGGGTCTACATGCGGCTCGCAGAAACAGCATACAAGGATGGAAAAGTTTGCGCGACTGGCTCAACATTCAACACGCTTCGGAGTTTAGGGGTTTGGGCGGTCAGAGTCAGAGGTTTGCTTGAGCAAAAGTTGAAAACCATTTTGTTCGTGGAGTCTGCTGGGGAGGACTTTTTGTGCGTTGGTTTGAGGGGGACCCGTGTTTATTTCGGTCTTCTCTGTTTCTGGCCTGGTGATTTGACAAGTCATGTTATGTCCCAACAGGCTGAGCATGGTCCGCTGCAGTAGTCCTGGTACCATATACGACCTACGTCAAGCGGCTTCTACGGCTCGACGGGTACCTGTAATAGCACCCAATTGAGTAAACACACTTTGGACAGCTTTTACTTCGAGCCCCTGATTTAATAAGCCCATAACCAAATCCTACCCTGAACCCTATGCGGCCCCTTACAGGTCACAGTAACCTTCGACCCCTACGTGACAATGCCCAAGTTCCTGGAGGATGGAACTTTGGAGACGCGGCTCAGGCAAGCCCTTTTGCCATGACAGACTTGCCAGGCATGGAATCCCACAGGGGCTCCTTGTAAGAAGGCGGTCCTCTTCAGAATGCCCGTTTTAGGTTCCCATGCTAGTTTGGGGGAGGGTAGTTTAAGGCAAACTGCGATGCAGCCTGTTCATGCCAAATTCATGATCTTCATTGTGGTTTCAACATAGTGAAGGGCGATCTTCATCGCGCTTGTTACCCTGAGGCGTGTGCACCGTCGTTGATGCATGTTCCCTTGTTCATACGGGAGACTGATGGCTGTGGATATATGTGCCCAACCGCACTGTAAATAAAAGGAAGGTGGTTACGACAAGGCCTATTGATTTTGAGAAACCCTCACGGCCACCAGCGGCACACAACTAAGAAACGCCTTGGCTACAATGGGTAGAGTGTTATGAGGGACTGCAGAAGCAAGGTAGGTGGTCGCAATCATTTGATTTCAGGTTGTTTCCCATGTTACATGAGCTCTAGCCTAAACTCCTATAAGGGGAGGAAGATAGGGGATTGTAGAGGGGAGTATTTTAGGGGTTATTAAGGGGGATACCAGGAGTTCAGACTGTAGCTCGAATATGTGGGCATAGCACCAAGATATCCTATGAGTTACTGCATGCGGCATGGTGTCTTACTAGATGCGCATGTGCAAATGCATGCGTATATGAATATATACAGTATCTGAATGCATCCATCTCCACGTCTTGCTTCAATGCTTTCAAAGCATCTTACCACTCTCTTTGTGCTGCCTGAAAGACTAGGTACCCCAGTAGTACCCTTTCTCCCTTTTTATTTGGGGTCTCCGTATTAAAAGCTGAATATCAGGAAAAAGGCTACCCATATTATTCAGTGGTTACTGGGGAACCTAGAAGAAGGCTACTTCAGTCAGGTGGGAGGCCTCGAAACCCGGGCATCTCCAGCAGCTGCTAGAAGCCAACAAGAGCCTGGGCGGTTGAGGGTTTATAGTCCCCCTGAAGTAGATAGAGTATGGGTTATATAGGGATAATGGAAAAGAAAACGGAAACTACTATTCAGGGATTAGGATTCAGGGATAGAATATGGGGTATATGGGGATCTTATTATAATATACCCCAAAGCCGTATTCTATCTACTTAAGGGGGACTATAGGGTTCAGGCACTTAAGGGTTCAGGATTCAGGCAGGTTGTTGGTAGAACATTTGGCCTAGGCTAGGGAACTCAGCCACTGGATTGGGTTAGAGGCTGTACAGATGTCATTGCAGACAGCTGGTTTCGGGCCAAAGCCTGTAAGCCCTAAACCGGATTGTCTTGAAGGCTTTGAGACGTCATGGGGTGTTTTTTTGGAAATGTGGGCTTGCGTGGGGAATTCTGCACGGCTCAGTTTATAAGCCATGAACCTCCATTGTTTGTCATGGTTTCTATTGGGCCCCTAATTGTTTGAGTGTAGTTGGGTTCGAGATTAAGGATCAAGATCTACAGGGAATCTGGGGTCAAGTGGGCAGAGTTTGGTTGTCAAGTTGCAAAATGCCATGCTAGGCCCTGCCTACACTGCTGTTATGATTACAACTATTGTGCTTTTCTTATCATTATTGATATTGGCTCCGCCGGAGCGTAAACGCGCAAAACATGCACACCTGGCCGACCTCTCCGGATGTGGCCTGCATGGCACGAACCACACATTCGAAGTGTTTCCGGGGCCCGAAATACTGCGTATACCACGCATCGCGTTTTTCAAGGAAGAGCGAACGCGAATGCCAAAGCATCCATGCCCAA
>CAJNIZ010043503.1:34281-55978 GCA_905231905.1 Symbiodinium pilosum
TTAAGGGTTTAGGGTTTAGGCCCCAAATCCCCAACCCCCTAAACCCTAAACCCTAAATACAGTAGTAGTTTCCATATTATTTTCCATGATATCTATACCCCGCATATACCCCATCATACTACAGTAGTTTCCATTTTCTTTTCCATTACCCTATATCATCCCGATCTAAATCATTTGGACCGCGGCTGAGGCCCTCCAACCCCGTCACTGACGCAGCTGAGGGCTGTGTGGTGTCGTAGCGAGATGAGCTCCGGCCATATTCTCCAAGCGATCCAAGTGCTTACATGGTATTTGACATGGGATTTGTATTGTGGCTTGGGTGAATGTATAGCTCCGTCGGAATATTGGGAAACATATATATATATATGTGTGTATATATATATATGTATACATTCATTTGTGAGTCCATAAAGAAGACGCTGAGTTATATGCGGCCTATTCACTGCAGTCCTCTAAAGACAGCTGACGACTTACCATCCTTATTCTTAAACTCAGGAGATCAAAATCCTTTGGCATTGCCTGCAAGAAGCTATGTAGAATCGGACTTCGCGCCCGTGATTTGTTTGCAGCAAATTGTGTCGCCCCAGGCGGCTTTAATTCAGCTGCATTTGCTTGTCGGGACAAAGACCCGTGATCAAGATCTGCAGTCCCAAAAAATGGACGAGAGCTTGCTAACATATTCCTGCTAATATTCATGTAGCAGCCAAAATAATTACCAATATTTTTGTCTTAGGCTCCTTATGTACTTGTGGTATAGAGTATCAACTAAACCTCAGTGATGTTGGTAACCAAGTAGGGTCCTCTGGTTAGCCTCCCCCCACATGATATCAAGCTGTTCTAATTACAGGAGCCTTGGATGTTGTTGTTGTGTGTTTTGTTTTTTTTGTTGGGGGTGGGGGGCGGGTGTCTTCCCCGCAAGGTCAAAAATAGCACGCCCCTGAGGGGGGCTTGATATTGGAGTCCTTCTACCCCATTATAGTAGTTTCCATGTTCTTTTACATCACCCCCATGTAACCCCATATAATCCCACTATAACCCCTATACGTATACCCTATTATAATATGGTAGTTTCCAGGTTCTTTTCCATTATCCCCTATTATACCCTTGACGGCCCCTATCATCTCCCCAGGCTAAGCCAAACTTCTTGTCTGAGACACGCCGCAGTACCAAAGACCAAAGTTCTTAGCAATCCCCAGGGCTCCCAGTTACCTAAAATATGGGTTCTGGGTTCCACTTACCCTGTAGTTACATAGCCCGGTAACCTAAATTTACCAAAGTTCTTAGCAGTGTTAGTGATATTTGGGGATTTCCCAAATTACGGGTACTTTTTTGGGGGTCCCTATGATAAGCACTATAGTACTTGGGGGTCCATATTCGGGTCCCCTATTCAGGGAAACTCCCATTTCGAATTCTATTTCTGCGAGAAAGCCTAGGCGTTTTGTACTTGATGTTTGGCCCTGTGATGTACACCCGTGGCGAACTGAGCCTTGCCGCCAATGGCTTGGAGACTGTATGGGTTCCGAGGCAATTACGTAATCCACTGTTTGTATAAGCATAAGATACCTGCATGCATACACATTTGTATGTGTTCCCCTGAAAGCTTCATTATGCAATCCCGAGAATACTCTCTATAGCATTTGTGTGATCTTCTTGCACTGCGCGACATGATTTTGCGTCCCCCTGTGCTGTAGTTCTAAACCTGTATTCTTCAGGAAGCATAGTCACAGGATTTTGGTACCCCTACGCCCTATAACAAGGACCGAGGACCTTAGGAGAGACGTTGTGTTCTCATTGTGGGTTGGGGTAACCAAAGCCTTGTTTGTGCTTAGCTATCATTATGCAACCCGAACATATTGATTTTCCGTTTACTGGTTCGACTGATTGTTCAGTACTACCCTAAACCCTAAGGGACCTTAAATCACCCCCCATGAATTTTGGGCCAAAGCACCCTTTTCGAGTCATTGGCCTACATTTCGCCACTCCCCAAATTCCATACAACCTCCATGTACTAAATCTGTATTAAACAAGGGGCCTACGTGTAGACTATTCTGCCTGGTGGAAGGTCTACAAGCTGCGGGATGAGTGCAGCCGCCTCATGGACTGGGAGGGTTTCGTGTTTTGGGGTGGAGGCCCATGGGGGGGTGTAAGCATTTGGGACCCTAAACCCGAAATTTGGGATGTAGGTTTTAAGAGTGTAGGCCTTGTAGGGCCGGGGGGGGTTGGAGGAGCGCATGAGGTTTGGGGGCGTAGAGCTATCTCATTGGGTACTGTGCAGGATACATAATCTTTCCCCTTCATGGGAGTGGAGTCCTTCAAGATTCAGTGCACGTAGAGGTTGCGCAGGCCAAGATTGTCTAGGTCGAGACCACTCGGAATCTGCGCCTAGCCTACTCAGAACATGGATGTGTTGACGAGGCCATGCTTCCAGGCATCTAGAGGATGTGGAGCCTGCACGAAAGGCCCAGACTGTCCCTAAACCACAAACCGTAAATAGTAGTTTCCATTTTCTTTTCAAGTACCCCAATATATATAAGTATATATAGATATAAGTGTGTATATATATAATTATGTATATGTATGTATCCCCCACATAAACTGCTAAACAGCAAATTATAACCCCATTATAGTAGTTTCAAAGGTCTGTTCCAATATCCCTGTAACCAACCCCAATAGACTATAACATACCAGAATATACAAAGCCCTAAACCCTAAACCCTAAACCATAATATACAAAGCCCTAAACAATGCAGGACATGAACAGCAGCCTTCAGTCTCAAGTGCTGCGACTGCATGGTCCAGCGAACAGTGCAGGCCAGGGGCTCACAGCCTGCTTTGCTTGATTATAGTCCCCCTTAAGCAGATAGAATATAGGGTTTAGGGTTTAGGGTTATAATCCCCCTTAAGTAGGTAGAATATGGGGTTTAAGGTTTAGGGTTTAGGGTTATAGTTCCCCTTAAGCAGATAGAATATAGGGTTTAGGGTTTAGGGTTATAGTCCCATTAAGTACATAGAATATAGGGTTTAGGGTTTAGGGTTATTGTCCCCCTAAAGTACATAGAATATGGGGTATAATATTGGGGTTATAGAGGGATAAAGGAAAAGAACATGGAAACTACTATATTACAATAGGGTATATATTGGGGTTATAGTCCCCCTTCAGTAGATAGAATATGTCTTTGGGTATATAATAATAGGATCCCCATGTACCCCATGTTACATCTACTCAAGGGGGCTATAGTTTGGTTTTTAGGGCTTGGGGGCTGGGGATGAGAGAGTGTAGCAGTTTGTGACCTGAATGTTTAATCTGAAATCCGAAGAAGGGCTTCCCTCAGATAATCATATTTCTAATGACTACTCATCCGTTCCTAGAATAACTATGTAATAACTATACCCACCCGCCTCCACTTCGCTGGTAATATCGAGGACCAACATCAGAGCTGTATTTACATTAGGGAAATAATCATTGATAGGAGGGCGGGGCGGGGGGAGGGAATTCATAAGCCCTAAACCCAAGACCCTATAAGCCCTCACAAAAAGGAACTGATAAACCTTACAGCAAACCCTCAAACCTCAAACGCGGGCATCACCCTGCCCTGTATTTGCCCTGTTGGCCAGGGGATTCGTCCGCTACGGACGCAGCTCGGGCCCCCAGCCGCAACATTCTGCTTGGGGTTTAGGGCTTAGTTGCTGGTGGCAGCTAGTGATTGAAGGGATGGCTTTCAGGGATTTGGGGATTTAATCCTCCGTTCATACCTTTATGTCAATAATGTAACTTACTTGTAGGCTTTCTTATGCGTGAAAGTTTCCTCGATCGGTCTGGTTAGTGGGTGGCTCTGTGAACTTTGGTGACATTCATGCTTCAAGGTCTCTCCTGTGCTTGCGTGATGTATAAGAAATGGGGATACGCGTGAGTTGATTTCTGAAGGCTTCAGGCTTTCTGTCCAAGACAAAAATAAGGCAGACATCTCCACATGTGCTGTCAAATGCTGCACAGACTAAATGAGCATGGCTTGTCCTCGCGTGAGAGATGCACCCCCCAAAGCATCGCGTTATACAGCACCATTCGCTTCAGATCGTGAACTTCATTCCGCGCTTTGGGGGGCTCCATGCTTGTTCGAGTAAGGTTGTAGTTGCCTTAACTTGCATATTGTTATCATGGTCCTGTGAGTCCAGGACGCGCAGGAAGAAGCACAGCTGCGCGATGCAGGAACCTGAGCTTTGCTTTATTGTACCGCGAGACATGCCTGGGAGAAGCCGCACTAAGTCATTCTACATCCATTGGCCTTTCAAAGCCCAAGTCCAGCTATAGGGTCTACATTCACTTCAACTGACTCCAATTGAAATGAAGCTGCCAGTCTGGCTGCATTCGGTGTATGGTGTTAGAACTTAGGACTAGACAAGCCTGCTACTCTTGCATCTTAAAGATATTTCGAGCTCAAGAAGGAAAAGCATTCACCCGCAACCTCATATACTAGTATAATCTAATATATATATATATATATATGTAGGGTTCTATTTCTTTTCCTGGGGGGGGCCTAGGTGTCAGTGTTGGGGGGGATTCACTCGTAGTACCTCAGCGGAAGCTCATGGTGACGGTGCGCGCTGTAGAGAGCGTCTTCGTGTTTGAGGATCAGCGGTTTATGGGGCAGGGTCTGGGGGTAAAGGTTTAGGGTTTAAGGTTTGGGGTTGGGGTCTAAGGTTCAGGGTGTGGAGTTTTAGGTTCAGGGTTTGGGGGTTTAGGGGTTCAGGGTGCAGACCCCCAAACCCTGAATCCTAGGGTGAGGATTTGGTCAAGAAACTTTGGCCCAAGTAGATTCAAATCTCAAGTCCGAATCGTTTCCTCTGATCCTTCAGACATAGCAGCAAGTCTCATATTCTTTAGGGTTTAGGGTTTAGGGCAGAATCCTATCCGCTGGATCAACCTTCAACAGGGGTAGGTTTGAAAAGTGTTGTTTGTTCATGCTTATTGCCTGTAATCCTTATATTATCCTTACAGACCACAATTTACAATTCTAATAGGGCCCCCAAAACTACCCTAGTCAACCTGAAGCAACTTCCTAATAATTCTGCTGCTATATAAGCTCCCACCGACCTGAGGCCTGATATTCTCATACTCCTTGTGCTCACCCCTAGTCCTGAACCTTCCAAAGCCACAGCCGGAGCGCCGTGCACAGAGTTAAGTTTGTGCTTTTTGAATATTGTGGTTCCCAGGAAGCGCGGTACAAATTCCGAATGTGTGCAAACTATACAGTGATTGGATTTATTTTGCTAGGTCCGACTTACCCTCCCAGGCCATGAAGCGTTTGACGGCGCAAAACCAGCAGCTTCGAACGGACTGCCCTTTTCGGGTGTGTTTTTGGTTGGGTGCCGACGTGTGATGAATTGGGATACCATGGCTAATGTGGTTTCTTGCCTTCATCTGAAGTGTACACGCGGTGCAAAATTTCCTCCGTCGACCAACGGTAAGCTTTAGTGGAGACACGGGCTGCATAAGCCAATTTCCTGGCTCCATGCATGTACAGGGCCCAAAAAGTAACGTAAGGCCTGGCAAGTGTGGCCTTCACTCATAGCAAATGTCAGCATGTAACATATCGGGAAGTCATAAACAGTTGGTAGGATTTGCCACAGTCTTTGTACTGTGGTCGTTCTTCAAAAGCATACTTACTGCCTCCTATCTTCCCATTGCTGTACAGCTGCGGGTTGGAGCAAAATCATGAGGGGTGTGGGGGTGTGTATCATCAGAGGGAGGTGATTAATCCCCTCCCCTGATAAAACCTCCTAAATTTCTGCCTAATAGATAACCCTATTATCTTGGGAGGTCTTTAATTAGCCCTAGACCATAAGCCGAATATGTACTTGCACCATATTGGCGGAGTAAACCCTAAACCCTAAACCTTCAAAAGAAAAGAAACCCTTAACCCTAAACCCCTAAAAAGAAAAGAAACCCTAAACCCTAAACCCATAGAGGGGTCGGGGGGATGAGTACTGCAAGGAGCTGCGCGGCATGCGGCTTCCCGCGCCGCCATCGTTAGCACATGGCATCCCTGTGCTCGGCCAAAAAGAATGCCAAGTGGATTATGTGGCGTTTCCCAAAATTGGAGTATTTTTTTGGGGTGGCCCAATAATTAGGGCCATAGTATTTGGGGATCTATATTGGGCTGCAGGTCCTTATGGTAGTCACATGGTTGTTATAGTTATAGGATCCTGATTGGGGGGGTTACCAAACTCCCGTGATCAAAAGAGTGAATGGGCAGCTTCGGCAAGGCAGAGGGCCTGTATGGATGCTTCTAGGCTACTATAGAGGTCATTGCGGCAACTCTACAGGGTGGCGGCATGGAGGCTTTGGGTCAGGAGTTACTGAACATGAGCGGTTTCGGGGAGCTTTGCAACAATGAGCATTAACTGGAGTATGGTCTTGAGAAGCTTGCTGTCCTTGCTACAATCCTTGGTTAGTCTCCTTGGTTGCGGGCTTGTGAGAAGACGTACCATGGGCATCACTCTTACCGCATATGGTGAATTCAGAAACCGGTGATCGAAAATGGAGGCTCTCTTCAGTGGCTCCACAAGACAACTCACAAGTTTCTAGTACCTCCGGCAGGACGCGACTTAGAAGCCCACTTTGTAAACTGTCGCAAGTTCGCGGGAGTTGGTATGGAGCTTGGGCACGACTATGGCGGTCCCTACCCTACAATGCGGTCAAACTACATAATGTTGGGCCTTTGGGGGTTCACTTATGAACGCTCTCAAGCAGATTACTTGAACAGAATGGGGCAGTGTTTGAGAAGTAGCCTGCGTGCACTTGACAACACCATGTCGCAATGCTCGGCTCTGGCCAGGTAGCCGATCCTTGTGGTTTAGGGTTTAGGGTGAGACATGGAAAACCTTCGTCCCCTCCCTATACCCTAATCCTCAGACTCCAAACGCCCAAGCATTCACTGAACAAAGCCAGTCAGGCCCCAACAAATGTATAGTTATGCCAAGCCAACTAGACGAATACACGCAAAGATCCAAGCCTACACCCTGCACAGTAGAAGCCTGCAGCCATTTTGCTGTTACTTCTCAGGCCTAGCCTTATTCCCAGAAAAGCTCCACACCTAGCAGCTTAGAAGCCGTCCACCCGAAGAACTCCACACCCTAAACCCTAACATCCGTAAACCCTACACCTAAAGGTCTCTAAACTCCACGCCCTATAGGGCCTGCACCTTGCATTGCTCTACCCCATGGGATGGAGACGGAGAGCATGGGAACTCAGCGTTTTTATGAGCAGAGGAGAGTCGGGCGGGGAGGGTAAGGCAAATCCCTGTGATTTGGAAGAGTATTCGTACCTGGTTTAGCGATCAGATTGCTGTGGTCGGTTCCTCAAGTACCGGCTTGAGTTCCACGCCACAATGTTGTCGGCAACTGAGAGCAGACCGGAATAGAGCTAAGGACTCTATACTCCTGATCATGGGCTTGGAGGCATTCTGGCTTGCGGTTGAAGATTTAGAGTTTAGGTTGGGGTCATTACAAGGCACCCAATGGGGGCTCCCTGCCATTAGCGATATCTTCGCAGTTCCCGAAATCCAGTATGTAACTGTACCTTGTTGTAGAATCAACGACTGGAAGCCTTGGACGAAAAAACAACACCCCCAACAGCCAGTCGTGAAAATCACCTCACCTCACACCCCCGAATCCGAGCAAGTACAGCCTACCTTCCATCCCACACAAGGCCGAAGTTCATTCTCCGACATCCCCGAGTTGGAGGGGCCGGGCGATCTCAATGAGATCGAGGTGTGGGGTTTGGGGTTTTCGGGCTTTGGGTTCAAGATTTGTTCTTGGCCTTTTTTCAGGAGATGGTTTCCACCCATGAGCAGGCTCCAGCAGAGCACAAATCTGGGTGAACCCTCCCGGGGGTCCAACGCTAACATGAACCACCTTGCGCGGAATCTCGAGAGAACCGGCCTCGACACTGCATTCTGTAGCAACCCTTTTTGTGGAATGTCACGCCGACTATCGTGAGACGCAGCTCGCATTAGGAACAGAGCCTTGTAAGGGAAGCCCCCACATATCATGCTGGTCTTCATTGTGATTTGAGGAGTGAACGTAGTGCTCCCTAAGACTCTTGAGCAATTAAGTGTTTTTAGTGGGCGTCCCTGTGGGAATGCCCACAATATCTTCACAACTCTAGATTCCACACGTCCTTGTAGACTGGAGGAATTTCTCAAAACAACAATTGCGTTATGATCCCCCCAAATTTTCCTGAATCCTTCACAGTCCCCCAGAACCTCAGAAGGGTTGCTGGCCCGAACACCCTCATGACCCGATTAGATTCTCTGAACCCTAGAGCCTTAAATAGTAGTTTTCATTTTCTTTTTCCATTATCTCGATATACGCCCTATAAAACCCCAACATAAATAAACATAACCCCTACATAAACCCTATATAATCCTAAATGAACCCTGAAGCCTAAACCTCAATATGAACCCTACACAGACCCTCAGCAGCCTGCAGGCGGAAACAAGGAACCTCGCGAGTTTGCGGCGTCAATACAGACCGGCGAGGCCGTTTCCGAGTTTAGGTTTGAGATGTCATGTGGGCTAAAATCTAAACGCCTCAAAGGGGGTTGTAAAGGGGATTATGTATGGGAGTATCATGAGAAGAGTTTAGACTAATTATGGTTCATGTGTCTGGGGAGGGGAGGTTTAGGATTTTCGAGTTCAATGTTTCTGAAGCTGAGCGGCTCCTTGTGGCAGGGATGGGTTCTTCACAGCACAGCACGTTTAGGACCTGGGTTTGCTTGCCAAATGAATGATAAGAGGCCATTAAAGTGCAGTGTCCAGAAGAAGTTAACGGGACCCCAATCTAGATCCCCCAAGAAGATCATCGTTATATATGCTTATGGACTTATGGTCAACCGCCCTCTAGTCTAAGGGACCCCTAATTTTTGGAAGCCCCCAAATCTTTTGCTGAACATGGGGCTGCCTGGCGACCCCAGCGTGGGTCCTCAACAAGGTTTCATTCTCGCTCAGACAGGGTTTCTCAGAGGTTTTTTGACGTTCCTCCATTATAGGGAACTCAAAAGGAAGGGCTTCTAATTTTCAGGAAACCTGAATTCTTCAAACCCTTATTTACCCCGGCCTGTATAGTATCATACGCTATAACCCCTACATACTCCGGTAGAGAATCCGTGCTTGCACGGATTCGCCAGTGCGAGGTCTGCGCCAAGCCGCAGTCAAACACAGGCCAGAGGACTCAGAGATCAAGTGGGGGGGGGGGGTTTCCCAAAACTGTGGTCTTTGTTGCTTGCTCCGATGATAAGGGTTGTATATTGGAGTTTACATTAGGACCAGGACACACTATTTCTGGAAAGTCATCACTGGTTACTTATTACAAGCCCGATTATTGGATCAACGTGTTTTGGAGTGCGAAATTCTTCATGCAATCAAAAGATCTTTTTTCTTGGGATAGTGGGGACGAAGCTTGTATACTCCCACCCAGTCTCGTAGGACCTCGTGGACCTGTTTGCAGCTACTTGACGTTTCACGTCCTGGGCTATTGCAAATGCAAACAAAGCCTCTCCATTGCTGTACTACGAGCTTAATGTCACATGTTCGGCGAGACGTTGTAGGATCATACGTCATAAGTCTACGGGCTTTCGACCACCACGAATACCACCGGCGCCACCACCGCTGCTGCGGAGGCTGAGATGTTCAATCATCCTTGTCTTGAACCACTGTCCACACTTTGATTTGAAGTCCTTTGGTCTTTGGACTTTATATATATATACAGATATATACCCCATTATGATATAGTAGTTTCCATTTGCTTTTCCATTATCCCCATATAACCCCAATCTTGCAACGTGCAAGGTTAGATCAACCCTGGGCAGCTCGCCCCATCATGAAGACATCTTGTCCACCTCCGTGGTTCGGAGCTGAGCTGGCCCATCATCTATAGTCCCCCTTAAGTAGATAGAATATGGCTTTGGGGTATATTATAATAAGATCCCCATATACCCCATATTCTATCTACTTAAGGGGGACTATAGTTCCAAGAGGTTGTAAATGGGCGCTCAGGCATTGGCCATGTCCGTCCGTTACTATGGGGCATGGAGGAGGAAGGTTATGAAGTTGAAGCCTGGTTTGTAAGTCATGTCGGTCTTGGTGTAAGATGGCTTCCAGGGGGTCCACATCCGACATGGATAGTGGCTGCGCCGAGGTTCCTCCCCTAAGCCTCTCAGCGTCGCTGGTCTCGAATTTTGCCAGCGTCATGCCCTCAGCTTCACAGCGGGCACATGAAAGTGGAAGGATGCATGACCAGATGTTCTACTACTGTACCACTTCAGGCTAGCGATTATGCAGTCGGGAGGACGTTGCAGCGGGGTCTGCCAGAAGAATCGCTCTACAACCTCGTTCTTCCCGTAGTATTCCTTGCGTAAGTACATGCACCAGGAGCCCAAAAACATTCTACCACCTACCTAAGTAGTCCCTCAATAGTTACCTCTACCCTGTCCACTTACCGGTGCTAAGGCTCAGTTGGACGCCTCACCGGTCGCCGAGTCTTTGGAGTGCGGATGCCAAGGATTTGGTTTGAGTACCGTCCACAAGCCAGATCAAGTAAATAGATCAGGATTTTAACCCTAACAACCAAAGCCCCCTATAGAATCATGTCATTTTCCATTTTCTCTTTGGAACGTTGGGTCTTGAGCAGGGGTTGCTATAGTCCGCCTTCAGAAGTTTGCAGCTGCATCCTACTGGTACTGGATGAGGGACGAGACTTAAACGTTCTCAGTAGGGAAGAAGCGAATATATTTCCTGTATAATCCCTATTCAATAATAGCTTCCCTTATTCCTTACTATCGCCCCCGAAACATATACCATATTATACTGTCGCAGTTTCCTTGTCCACTCTCTTTGCCATTATCCTGTTATAACCCCAATGTATGCCCTTACTCCCTACAAATCCCCAGTAAGTATAGTTGTAGACTGAAGCCTTCGGCTGCAGCTCTCCTCAATCCTTCTCCAACTTCTCGGGCGTAAACGAGGCGTAGGGTTCAGGGTTTAGGTTTTCTGTAAAGCAAGAGGGGTACATAGTTGGGTGTAGGGAGCAATAATGGGGAATCACATGGACAAGAACATGGAAATGACATGGAAACCAGGATGAATGATTGAGTATAGAAGTTTCTGGTAGGTTATACAAAGCAGGGAAGCCTAGTAGAGACCCCAACATGCTATAAACCTTATTACGGGGATCCCCAGGTGCCCCTCACTTTGGGGCACCCGCATTTAACCAGGGGGTGAGGCGCTTGGACTTTGGGTTAAGGGGATGGGCATTTTGGCCCAGCTGATTCTTGGGTTCTGGCCAAATTAAGTGGATGTGGCCCTGTGTCAAGTACCCCCTTTTTTTATGCTGGGGCTCACATACTCTTACAAAAGAGGACGGTTTACGCGTTTCCGGGGCCGGGGATTAAGCTTGCAGGGAATTCTCAGCAGAGCTTTATGCGACACTGTCGCGTTTGGGCCCGCTTCCACAGATCCTACATGCCCGGTCTTTTATTTAAGGCTTGGCTCCTGACTATTGGGGATGTCTCAGAATTACCTTGCTCTGTATGTTGTAAGAAGGGGTACATGGTTTTGGAGAGTGCTTGTTGTTGAAAGGGGTGTGGCGTTGGTCGCCACAGGCTGGGATCTACCCACCCCACCTGGGGTGTAGGGTGTAGGTTTTAGGGTTTAGGGTTAAGTACATGGAATGAGTGGAATGTGGGAAAGCGCGGAAGAAGTACGGCCTGGTACGAGCTTCTCAATATTTCAACCCTGCGAAATCTCACAAGAAGCCTCTGCACACCTCGCGACCCTGAACACCCGCGCGCTCCCCTTCCGGCTTCAGTCTACGTCGGACGAGGGGGCCAACGCGTCTCCTACAAATTTGGTTAGAGCAATGGTGTTAGTGGTGAAGCGTCATTGCTGAAAATGTTGTGTCTTCAGTGCACTTTTTATGGCTGAAGTCTAGCGCTCACAGTTATAATTATCAAGCTGTCAGTAAGCACATTGGTGATACATTGTGGGGAGCCCCAGGCGGAACTGCCTAGATCACGAGATTGTATGACACAGAAGTATCGCCCCTAGACTTAGGAGGACTAACAGCTGGCAATCCTTATATCATCAGAAGACATTACACCCCCAAAACTTGTGCCACTTATCTAGGCCTCTTTATCCCTTCAACTGTAAGACACGATGCCCTGTCGGATGGCCTGGTATTGGCCCGGTGGGCAGAGAGCCCACAAACCTTGAGCCCTAAGCTCAGAGAACTTGCGATTTGCTGGGCTCCAAGGGGGCAGGGGGTGTTTAGGGTTTAGGGTTGGATCATATTCTCCCCTGCCGCTAAGAACAAGCTCTTGCATCATATTCCTAAGCAGCAGCGCAACGAACTTTCCCTTATAATGTGAGATTTAGTGGGGCTATATCGTCAATTTCAGGAGGATGGACTAGGTCAGGAGCACCGGGGTGAAGGAGTTTGGGCGGATCATACCTGTTGTGTTAAAGTTCTGGAAAGCTTCGACCGCTTTTGTTTTCGAGCTCGGGGCTCCAATCCATGCTTGTGATTGATTTGCACGATAGGGGTCCCAGCACATTTCTCGGGCTTCAGGGGCATTACCCCATAATAATTGAAATTGAAATGGAAACTGGGGTTATGGTTACGAAGTGTTTTTTTCTGGTCATGGTGAGGGTAGGTAAGGTTCCTGGCGAGTGTATATATCGGGTCTCCTATTGGGGAGACCATAACAGAAAACTATGGGTTAAGTGGCCTTCTCGGAGGTCCACTGCAAGTTTGAGGCTGGTTGTTAACTTAACGGTATCTTAATGTTCTTTCCCCAGCCATCAAACTGGTGAGCTCTACCGCCGCAATAAGCCCTAAGCCCCAAACCGAGTTCAGGCTGTCCTGCCGTGCCGGGAAGATGAGCGCCTGAGCCCAAGCGTGATCTCATCAGCATTATCGAGTGTGGGCCTCTGTTTTCGCAGCTCTTCTGAAACGCTGGCCGTAGTGGTCAGGGGTAGAAGGCGGCTTCAATTCCTACAGAACAACACGAGGTTTTGAGGATGAGGGAGTCAAAGCAGACTGGCGAGGGCAGGAGGACTGTCTGCTGTACAGAGACAATTGTTCGCTTAATAGCTCAGGGCGAATAGGTGCTTATCTGGCCCTGGCTTTGTCCTTCGTGAGCACTATACGCCGTGAAAAAGGCAAACGGCTAAGAGACCGTTCGCAGAAGATTTGGTACAAGCTCTGGGCTTTGCTTGATGTTACTAGGATGTAAGTCTGCATGGTTTGCTGTCGGTTTATGGGCATGCTATGCGCAGAACTTCTGCAAGCCCCTATGTCCTGCAGCCAAAGCTTGCCTCTAAGTGGAAGAAGTGGCCCAGTCGCAAGGCCTCCGGACGCCATGGGAGAAGGAAGGAGGCCATCAGCTCAGACGCGGGATATCACGCCTTTACTCTGGGGTACACCATGTTCCCATCCGTCCCTGGGTGTTGTAGCAGGATGTTGCAGTATGCAAAAGCTTGCTCATACATACATGTCAAGAAGCCACTGATGAACTGGGCGTGGCCCAGCAGCTCTTGCAGGTGTACAAGCTCCAGACAGGGGCAGTGTAACCGCACCCTTTTGATTACTTGTCCTGATCTTCAGCAAGGCCAGATAATTGAAGCGCTCCCGTTTCGTGCCAGGTCGTAGACCAGGGACCTACAGCTGTTTCATACTTGTGAAGAAAAAGCAGTCTTCATTTTCTCTTCCATTACCCCTATATAACCCCATATACCCCTACATTCTGGTTGTAGTCAATGAGTTTGACCCCGACAGCCCCGACTGCAGGGCACCGGGGTTTCGGCCCAGCTCAGCAGCTCTGTTACGAACGATTTGGGAAGCAGGAAGCATGACTGCACTAAGCGACAGATAAGCTAGGCAGCTAATGCAAAAACTCTTTGCCAACAGCACAGACTATCAAAAGACACAGCCTTCAGACCGAATTGCAGTCTTTCTTTGTGTGTAATTCTTACGTTCAGGCCTCAAGTCTACAGAGTCTACAACCTGAAGCCACAAGACCTGCGGAGAGATACATGCGAGAAGCAAGGCCCGGATGTATTGTAGGGGCCTGAATTACCAATTTGTTGGTTCCATATTCCTTGTATAATTTTATAGTATATGGTACCTCATATGGACCTCAACATGATATTGGTAGATTATAGGCCCCTGTAGTACAGACATAGAACCACCAGAACACAAGGCCAACAACCGCACTCCCGCAACTAGAACATCACATCCTTCAGCTTCAAAAAGTAACATTCGCAACAGCCTGTGCACTTCAAAGTAAACCCGATACCGGTAACCCTAAACCTTTACTTACCCGAGTACAATATCCTTTACACCTTCAGCTAAACGCGCTGGTAGTTTCCCGAAATGAGGGGACCCCAATATAGACCCCAAATATATCATAATCCTTGTTATGGGGACCCGCAAAAAGGTACCCTTAGCTTTGGGAAACCCCCCTATACCCACCCTTCGCCCCAAAGGCCGCCAATACCATGAAGAAGCGCACAGAGTCGCAACCTGCTTCCAACTCAGAAAATGACAGCCGCCTCTCATGATAGCTTACAATAAATGGCGTAGGCTTTAGGGCATGGACCTCCCATAGTAATTTGACCTTTAGCAGTCGAGTATTGTTTTTATTCCTGTAACTCTTTAACACAACAATGATCGGAATTTAGGGTTCAGTGTCCTCCCTTGATAGCTTGCAACTGTAGACAAATGCACCATCCATATGGTTATGACAATTACCAGTATTGTTATTCTTCCTATTTCTCTTTGACAAAGCTTAACGCTGCTACTGATTACACTTTTACGGTTGCCTCTACGACGTATTGCTGCTACTCTCGTTGGCTATGACTATGACTCCTGATTCGGCCTGGGCAAAAGGTAGGCTTTGTCGCAGTCAATTCTCAATTTCCTTGCTCAATGGTACAAGAGTGGTAGGAAGAGACCCAAGCGGAGAGGCCTTGTAACTTGCAGAAAATATTTTTGCAGGGTCAGGGAGGCTTAAAAAGTAGCTTAGTCATGGGGAGATCTAGGGTCATTAAATTAGACAGAGATTGGAAAGCTTTCTGACTAGCCCCCTGTGACCCTCCAAGTTGATTTGGACGTAGACAAAGCAAACACGCTTTTTGTGTGGCATCTGCCGTTTTGGGTTTACGTGGCTTCTTGCCCTGCCATTGAACAAAGGAGTCTCTCACTCCACTTCATGGTGGATATTAAGGCCCCAACCGCAGCAACCTCTGCTTTTTCGAAATATAGCAACCGTGCAATGTAACTTATGCAACGCAGCGTACTTGCTCGGCAAAGACTGAATCCCAAGCCTTCAGCTTGGTCAAGGCCCTTGAGTCTCGCCGACTTCCCTCCCTGGCATCACGTAGCACGTGGGGAGCCTGACTTCTGAGGTTCAGGTTTCCATCTTGAGGATGGTTTGAGGTTGAGGTTTGTCGGCCCAAAAGGATTGGACATGGGGAGTTCCAGCTACAAGTTACAAGACTTGGGGTTCTGATCGCCAGTGTGGCCAAACATCCTTTAAGCCAAAGCCTGGAGAGGAATACTTGTCTTGTCAGTTCCACCCAAGAAATAATTGCCCGTTCCCTTGCACCTATGTGCCTATCTTGACATATGTTTTCTACACTTACATGTAAATACGTTCTTGATATTGCGTAATGTTGGATCCTGATTAGTGTGGGCCCCCCCAAACAAAAAGGGGAGCCCCTATAATAAAAAGGCCTCAAACGAATTGGGGGGCTGCGCGATCCTATGGCTCCTAGCAAATTCAAAGGAAGAGGGGTCCTTTCACTCCTATTGAATCCATGAAGGCTTGCTCGGTCTAGCTTCTAAGAGAATACGAAGAGAAGGGTCCTCGTCCTTTTTACATTAAACGGCCTGACGTTGAAATCTAGTAATAGCAATTACAATTACAATCCAACTAAAATCACGGAACATCCTTTCAAAATCAATTAAACAGGAATTGAGCAAAACTTTCCATAGATTATTTCCAGCCGACTTTCTTAATACTTTATTGGGAGCCCCCCCAAATCAAATAGGAGGTCTAGAATAATGTTCGAAAAACTTTACTTTATTGGGGACCCTTGCACTAATCGGGATTCGACATTATTGTTGCGGATGAAGGTGCTGCGAGCACTCTGAAGGCTAATCTTTCTGCAGGTGCGCTGTCCCTGAATGAAGCTTTGGAAGCGGCTTGCGCCCGGAGTAGTGTAGCGGAATCCAGTTTTTCCATTTCTAGACCTTAGATGATATGCCCTATGTAAGCTGTATGTCCTGTTAAATGGCCCCTAAGCCCTACAGGACACATGATTGAGACTCGTAGGATGGCACAGTCATAGTCTGGGACACAGGGTCATGAGCCACGTCAACTACCTTCGCAAAGAGTGGCTTCTGAAATAACCTTCCGACAGTGTTTACGGAATTTGCTGTGAGGTGCAAGTTCTTGTGGGAAGTTACCACAAATGCCGTGACTTTAACCAGACTCTGAAACTCAAGCGCTTCTACCCTGAATTCTTGAAGGAAAGCATCCTAAAGACCTCCGAGCACTGTGAGGTCGCAACCCCCAGATGCATCGCTCCGAAAGGCCAACAGCATATGGTAGTTTTCGTAAATTTGGAATGCGACTTAGGAGTTCCAATAAAAATTAAGGGTTATATAGTATATTGGGGCCCACCCTATTTGTCGAAGCTGCAGTTTGTCTCGGAGGTTTCAGAGCATTCGTGGGATGGACTCTTGTGTGGAAGTGGATTTCCAATAGCCTTGGCTTACTGGCTTAGTAGGGTACATAGTGGAACATGCTATACAGGGATTATATAGGGACTGTAATTCCTGGCCCTTGGTCCATACTCAGAACCCGTGAGTTGGCAGGATAGGCTTCGAGGGTCAGATCGGGAGTGCTGGTGTCTGAGGTGTTACGGAGCAAGGCCCCCCAAACAAGCAGAGGGCTGCGAGGGACAATTGTCGGGCCATTTTTTTGCTTAGCCCAGCACTTGTTTTGTGCTAGGAAACCCTTACAACTGGCACGTTCGCTCGCCAGGCCGCCAAAGGGGATGAGGTCTTCAGCATCATGGTCATGAGGCATTGGGCGGCTTAGGATTGAGGGTTGGAGGACTAGGTTTTGTCATGGTTCAGACTTCTCAGTGACAGAACCAATGGAAAGATTTGCGAAAGATGCTTGACCTCGCCCTCCCCACATCTAATTACTAAGCATGCAAGCTTCTTCTGGGCTTCCAAATGCGGGTGGAACTGGAAACGGTGTGATTTGGTGGTCCTATGCGTTTTTAATATGGGTTAAGACTTAAGTATGGGCCACAAGCTGCTCACATTTTGTGCGCACCAAATGGCTCCGTCCTTAAGAATTGGGATTACTATTCTTCCTTGAAAAGTAGGACCCTACAGCCTAAACCCTGAATAGTGGCTGTTTTGACTTCAGGCGAATTGTTCCTGCCAAGGCTTCCAACCTTCTCAAGCCTCTGAAGCCCAAACTCTAACCCCTAATCTCCCGCCAAAGGCTTGAAACTAAAGGGTTAAGGGTTTTAATCCTAGATCCAGAATGTCACAACACTATGATCTGGCCATGCGAGTGCTAAAGCCCTAAAAGCTCCAAACCCCAAACCCTCCCCCCAGCCCAGTAAATATAGTAGTGTCCATGTTCCTTACCATTTGCCCGCTAAATTCCCTAATTCCTGAACTCCTTGAATCCCTAAACCCTGCACGTCACCGCTGTCAGCCAGGCAACTTTCGAATAGTGATAGTAACAGCAAGACTACCATACTGCGAATAACAATCACTTATCAGTTTGATAGTTTCTACTCCGTCCTCTGGGACTGGGGCTCTGGGATTTTGTTAAGTTTATGGGCGGTTCAGTGCTAGGGGTTTCCCTCAAGCCCTCGTGAGCCACATGTGGGTTGGTCTCAATCTCAAAATTATAGGCCCCTTTTTGTTGTAGATTATCTGGCAGCACCTAAACTTTAGGGGTACCAAATGGGACCTTATTTCTGGGAACTGCCCAATCAGGGTGGACCCCTAACCCTTAACCCTTCCTACACCCTAAAACCCCAAAACCCCTAAACCCGGTAGGAAATTGGGGCTATAGTCCCCCTTAGGTAGATAGAATACGGGGGATATTGGATCTTGTTATAATATACCCAGAGCCATATTCTATCTACTCAAGAGGGACTTTAACCCCAATATATACCTTATTATGATACAAGTAATAGTTTCCATTTTCTTTTCCATTATCCCTATATAACCCGAATAATATAACCCATATTCTGTCTACTTAAGGGGGATTATGGAGGAAGGGGGATTAAGGAGGTTCTCTGCAACCTTTCGCGAGGCAACTTCAGCTTCGGAAGGATCTGGCGGGGCAGGCGCAGCAGCTGGCCTCGTCGCTTCCCAGGCGTGCAGGGGGGACGGGCTCCCCTAAAATGGGTTCCGGTTCAGGTTTAGGGATTTAGAGAGAGAGGGCTGGAATGAGTTTCATCGGAGTAGGATCTAAGCTCTGTAAAGGGGGGTATAGGGGATCACATAGGGGACTACTATAAAGAAGGGGTTACTAAGAGGGATACTAGGAGTGAGTTCAGACCATAGCTCATACGGGGGTATATAGGAGAATGGAACGGGAACTGCAGGATTTGGGGGTTGCAGCCGCTCAGGGTGGATTGGTTTGGAAGTTTGGTGTTTAGGCATTCAGGGTGCGAGGGTATGCTGGCCGGCCTTGGGGGCTGAGTGAGAAGTTCTAGTGGTTTTGGAGTCCAGGTTCAGAGTTTGTGGCTGAAATGGTGTAAGATGTAGTGCTCAGGTGGATTTCAAGGTCCAGGTTCTGAAGAAGTTTCAAGGGCTCTCACACGATTACGAGTCTTTCCGAGGCTTCCGTGGTAGGATTATAGGTCATGAATGTAGACGGGCTTCTTTAGGCAGTTTTAGTAAGTGCATGAAGTAGGCGTCCATTTGATGAGACCACACACAAGAAATTTTCCTCACACGGGAGCAGCCCAGAAACGTAACACGCCTTGCGCGGCCCTCCTGTCACAAACGGTTCGTAACAGAGTGTTGCTGGCCCTTCGGTCGAACCCCCTTCATTACAAGCGTTTAATGGCTTCGTCTACGCAGCTCAAGCCCGCGCGACGAGGGGTTTCGGCCCGCTACCATATAGGTCTATGTACAAAGCACATTTTCTGACCGAGAGCCGGGTGCCCGTAGTAGCCTGTACACGTATAGTGTAGTACAATATGCCCCCAAGCCCTCGATCTTCCAATTAAATAAACCACACATTGGCCGCAAACGAGCGACGTCGGTGTTGCATGACAGCCCCAGATCGAAGTTTAGGATGTAGGTCACAAGCTTTGCTAATCGTCGGTGTACATCAGCTAGGTGATGTTTAGATTTGTTCGACATTCCCACTGTAAGTCAAATATAGTTCCGTAAATCAATTGAGATTTGACGAAAGCTCATGGTGGGCAAGGATACTCATGACCCCTGTCAAGTGATGCAAGTGACAGAAGGTGTAGCAGGTAACATATGCTCAGGGTCTCAGCACACTCCAAAAGCAATGCTACCTTGGTGCGTTACAAGGAAGACTATACACCCTAAACCCTAAATCCCTACCTCCCGAACAGATGGCGGCGCAGGCTGAACAGCAAAACGGGTCCAGATTCACAGAGTCAGCAGGACCCGCTGATGTTGCTGATGTCCTCGGAAATTCTGACACTCAGAAGAGGAAACTGGTGTCTAAAAAGCTATTAGAATGGAATGTCGTGTAACTGGGTCATAGAGTATCAAGTGTGAAGAGGCCGTAGGAGCTTGGAGCAGAAAGCATGGTTCCTCATGGGCAAGGGACATCGGAGTTTGAATTCGAAGCCGTGGGAGGTGGAGTTTCCCTCTGCAACAGGCTCCCAGAGTTCCGTTGAATTTCCTCTTGAGGTTTAAGCCGAGCCAGAGGCAGGCCCCATAGATCGAGGCAGCCAACCAGTCAAAGACCCCAAACCCTTTACGTAAATCAGATGGGTATCCAAAGATAGGAGACCATCGCAAGAAGACCCTGCTCCAGTATAGTACTTCCGTAGTCTGTGGGGACTCCCCAGAAAAAGCCACCCTTTTTGAGAACCCTCATTTCCGAGCATTGTTTTGAAGACCTGGCAGAATGGAGAGCATTGAGCTTTGAGGCGTCCATTATTCGGGCTAGACATGAAGCCGCAACTAGGCCTTCCTCCCTTTTTTGGCATTTCGTCCAAGGAATTTTTAGGTGGGTAATTTTCCAATTGTAAAGCCTTTCAGGGCCCTTGAAGATTCGTGGGCTCCCCATATATGCCTCATGTAAGGGTACCCAATTGGTAACTACTAACATGAAACTTACTTGGGTTTAGGGTTTTGGGTAAGCCTTAGGCAAGGGTACTCAACTGGTAACTACCCACCTAGACCCTCCATCCACCCTCTGCTATACTCTACATGCCCACCCACCATTGGGGACATTATACCCCTATTCAAGGTTGCTAGGAGGGTCCTGGCACATGAAATTTCGTTTAGTCTGACCTGTGGCGAGGAGCAGGCAGCAGCCCTGATCGCCTCTATGGCACCATGGACCTGTTTCAGCTACGGCTTACAAGGGCCAAGGGGTTTAGGGTTTGGGGATTAGGGCAGGGGTCCAGAAGCAAAAGGGTTTATGGGCATGAAGTAGGTGCCTACATAATTACCAATATCATTTTGAGATCTGTTTGCGGTACCCTATAGTGCAATATCACCCTATGCAAGGAATCTAGGACCATAATCTTAGTGATGATTTAGGCGGCTGCAAAAAGAGGGCTTAGGGCGTAGGGAGGGGCCCTGACACCTGTTGAGGGTTGGGGTATTGCAATTGGGTTTTGGTTTGGGATTGGATTTAGGGCCTGGGGCCCATAAACGCAGGCCTTTGTAGGTGGTATACAGGCTCAGGCTTCTTCATCGGGTTCCTGTCATGAGCATTCTTCTTGGAGTGCATCAAGTGCCTAAACCCTAAACCCTAAACCCGGCCTAAACCCAAAACAGTGTGTATGTCTAACGTCTGAGAGTTGGACTAAGGGTCAGATCGGCCTGTTGGCTCAAGGGGTCAAGTGGTTCTGTGTTTAGAAAGTTCCCTAGGCGCTAAATCCCTTTATGTGGGCCATAGTCTAAACTCCTTAAGGGGGGTTATATAAGGGACTATATACTAGAGGGGTTATTAAGGGGGATACTAGGAGTTTAGACAGTAGCTCATGTGGGCCTGAGGTTCAGCAACATAAGTCGGAGTTGGGACCTAGACTGGGTTGCTGTTAAGGAACTTAAATCAAGTTACTATATTGGGGAAACCCTACAATTAGGGTTTAGGGTTTAGGGTTTAGGGTATTATATTGGGGAAACCTTATTATTTAGTATATATACCCATTATGGTAACTTGATTTAAGTTCCTTAACAGCAACCCAGTAGAGATTCGGGCGGCTAAACATGCGCCCTTCTCTGCCATCAGGGAGGCAGTCGAGTTCATTGTGAAGGCTAGTCGCAAAGCCCCCTCAGCAGCCTCACCCTTAACTTTATATCCTAAAATCCTAAACTCCCAACCTAAATCCTAAACTTTACAGTTAAAGCCCTAAACTCCCAACCTAAATCCTAA
>CAJNIZ010043504.1:2027-55404 GCA_905231905.1 Symbiodinium pilosum
TTCCTTCTTTATTTGGGTCTAGATGGGTAGTGGGATACCAGGTAGTGGGGGTCCTGAAAGCCTCTAGGATTTCAGGTGCTTGGACCACTGGATGACATGGGATAATGGCAACTAAAATGGAAATGACTATATCCTAAAAGGGAATAGATTGGGGCAATATAGGGACAATGGAAAAGAAAATGGAAACTACTATATAGTATATTGGGTAATACGGGTATTATTGCTATGACTGCTAGATGATGAAGCCAAGGCAACGCAGCCATATCTGCATGCGCAACTGGTCTCGCTACCTCTACAGCCGTGGCCTTCCTCAGAAGGCAGATGTCTGACTGGCGTTGACTAGTGACTACTTGGAGGGTCAGGGAGACTTAGTAAGTAGGTTAATAACCCCTATAACCCATATAGTAAGCCCACTTATCCCCATAATCAACCTACTTACTAAGTGTCCCTGACCCTAAACCCAAAACCCTAAGCCCTAAATATTATAGTAGTTTCCATTTTCTTTTCCATTGTTACCATATAACCCCTATATTAACCCACTTACTAAGTCCCCCTGACCCCCCAAGTAGAGCCTGCCCGTTTGGTGACGGCAGGCTGCGCAGTGTGCAACTGCGCCCCAGCACGGTGACCTGGAATGCCCTGAGCCATGGCATTCGGTTAGCTGAGACAATGGAAATGGGTTTAGGGTTTAGGGTTTAGGGGTCTAGGGTTTAGGGTTTAGGGTTTAGGGGAAGACCCCCCTAGCCCTAGCCGCTGGCCCATTGGCTCTTGGGTGGGTGGGTTCTGTGATAAGCAGTGGTCGTAGAATTGGCATGATGATGATGCTCGCAGTGTATTCGCTGGGAGAATGGGCTTCACAAAGAGGGTTTTGTGCATGACGTTGGTCGAGAGGCACCAAGATTCATGCATCGTGTCTCCCCATCAACATGATCCCTAAACTAAACCCTAAACCCGAAATAGTAGTTTCCATTTTCTTTTCCATTATCCCAATACAACCCCAATATATCCCTAATTTCCACCATTGCCCCAAGCAAGGCTAGCACCTCAAACAAACTACCAAAAACTGATGGCACGTAGCTGTCATGGCAGTTGGTAGCAGTGGCATCTGCAAAATCATAGTACTAGCAAGAGCAGAAAGAAGGCGGCAAATTGTGCAAAAGAGTACTTAGAATTGTTTGGCTGGTGGGGATCATGAACAGGGGGTTGTTAAATGAGGATGGCAGCCTGCGGCGACTCGTGGCAGCTAACGCTGCAACTGTCCCTTAGCCAAACAATTAGAACGCAACCTGCTTTTCCGGTTGATGGGCTCAGTAGATGCCCTTTTCAGGGCTAGCTGGCACTTGGTTGGCATCGGGCAAGCTTCCACTGACTTGGACATTCCTGCGGCCTCGGAGAAGTTCTTGCAACCGTTCCCCGTGGCCCGATTCTTACTTTAGATCCTCAAAGAATGCTGGCAAACGTGCGCATCATGCCCATCACTGGCCGACACAGGAAGGAATTCTCGCGGGTGCTTAGAAGTGCTGAAGCACGAAAGCCATACCCCACCACATCCCAATCTCAACACGCACCGAGAAGAGCGCCAACAGATGAGGCTGGAGGAGATGGAAGCTGAGCAGGCCGACGCTGATATCCTTGCTCTGGCCTCTGCCGTATCATCGCTACATCGAGGCGCTGGGTAGAGGGGTAGACACGATATCTTAGCTGCTGGATTGGAGCAAGCTCTTCGGGCATATTCCTCCAGCTGACCCAAAGCAGGAAGAACCATTCTGAAATCGGATTAAGAAGAGACCCGCACATGCTTCGGGATTTGGCTTGTGCTTGAAGAGCAGGTTTCTCATGCAGTCATGCATCCGGGCATGAAGGCCGCGCAGGCAACCTGCTGGCCAGCCAGTTGGAGGTGCCGGATTGCCTGAAAGCAATGGAGTTTTGACATAAGTCGCAACAGACAGGGCCTGTAATGTTAAGCTTGCAATAAAGCAGCCCCCCCCCCCCTCCCCCTCCCACCCAGATCTTGTTTTGCGTGCTTGGTCTGCGGAGACGGGGGGGTCCCAATAATGAACCAAAGGGCTAGGGTAGGACGAGGTAGTGCAGCTCATAGTACTAGTAGTACGAGTAGAAGGAATCAGTTAAACTTGGAATAGTTTCGGGCGCGCTACATTATTATTGCTACCCGCATATTATTGCCGCGATGGACCTTGTTTACACTTTCTTGGGCTCCGAACTTATTAGAAAGCAAATGTATTCTTCCGGGGTTTTTCTGGCCCGGCAACAATACAGTATTACCACCCCCTTTATCATGTTTGGTCAACATTGCTGGTTTTCAAGTATGGCACCCGGAACTTTATGCAACAGCGTCCTTTAAATAAACGCGCTTCCATAAGTCTCCTGTCATGCGATGCAATGATGCCCCTAGTACTCCGTATCTATCCCCTAGTTTCCATTTCATTTTCCATTTTCTCTTCCATTTCATTCTCCATTATAACCACAAAGTTACCCCCATAATATAAAGTATCTAAGGACTTTTGGAGGGACCCCTTATAGGGACCCTTGTAGCTTATGGGGTTCAATATGGGGACATCCTAGGGATATAGGGGTTATATAATGATTATATGAGGGTTATATATGGTAATGGGATTAAGGGTCCCTATTACCTCCTAAAGTCCCTAGATAGTAGTTTCCATTTTCTTCTCCATTATCCCATTATAACCCAAATATAACCCTACTAGTACCCCTATAAAATAACTATAGCCCTAATAATAATTATAACCCTAAGAATAATTTTTACCTTATAAGAATACTTATAACCCTAAGAATAATGTGCCATGACTTTTCAGGAGCTCCGGGCTGACGCCGTCAGCCGAAGTCGCCTGCTGGCTTTGTCGTGGGCACAAAAAGGAAGATGCCGAGCTATGTGTGCTCCTAACCGTGCATGGTATGATCAGAGATCTGCAGCACCACACGGTTGTCCGAAAGATCTGTTGCTCAACAAAAAAGTGACAGCAGAGCGAATGTTAGCATGGAATGTCTACTACAGTCACTTGACACGCAGGGCACATCAGTCATCATACGCCTTTCCCCCGTGGCTACGGCGACTATGCCATCTCGTACAGGCCTCAAGGTCTGGATCCATAACTTGAAGGCCCAACAACATGGTCCAAGCCACGCCATGAATTTCATCAGTTAGCTGGGACTTGATTTGCCAAGGCGATGCACCGGCCCACTCTGGTGGCCCGGGGCCACCTTCCTGCCCTGTTGCTGGAGCTCCAGGTCCTGCAGTCGTTAAAGGACCGGGAGAGCCACCCACCGTGGCCGGTGCTCATCAGTGTTTCTCCCTTGTTTTGCAGGACCTGTCACACCCCAACATTGTTGGGATCCATGACATGCTTCAGGAGCACGACCATGCGGGGATCCGACAAACATCCCATAGAAAGCTACTTGACTCTGTGGCGGCCAAGGTGTACCCGAGCATGGAAAAGTGTGACAGGGACCTCAAGGGCATAGCTGGTGCAAGTATGCGCCGTGCTCTCAGCGTCTGCCCGCAATGGACAAACCAGCAAAGCGAAGGGTCGCTCATGTTGAGGCTCGGCAGCTGCTTACGGCTGTAAGTGCTGTGCACAGCCTTGGCTACTTGCACCGCGACGTCAAGCCCAAAAATGTCCTGTTGGGCCAGGACGGGTTGCGCGGGCCTGTGACTTTCGCATGCAAAAACCGGCGCTCGACCGGTCGCAGTTCAGGTTTAAACTGGCAGACTTCGGGTGTGCCAGCGCCTCCCCGGCCCCGTATGCCGACATGGCCGCAACCTTTGCCTGCTTGTTCTCACTCAGTTTACGTTTCAGCTGGTTGTGCAAGCTTGGCTTGCAGCCAGCTGTTCCGCAGCCTTTCCACAGCTAGGCAGTACAGAGGAATCATGTTGCAAACAGTGTGGTTCAGTGGCAGCGCAGCTTTTTCGCTTCTGTTCCAGGGAATTTCCACTGCCAGACAGCACCCGGATGAAGGAACCATTTTACAAGCACCCGGATGAAGGAACCATTTTACAAGTACTGTGGTTCAGTGGCGCTGCAAACTTTTTTTGCCTCTGTTCCACGGCATTTTCACAGTAGCTGGATGCAGGGAATAATTTCCAAACAGTGTGGTTCAGTGGCGCAGCAGATTTTTTTGCCTCTGCTCCACAGCATTTCCACTGAGGCAGTAGCTGAATTCAGGCACCATTTCGCAGACGCACCGCGATTTTGGATTGCGGCTGAGGGCGGAGACATCAGCTTCATGCTGGTTGAGGTGCTCCAGGCAGTGCCTTCAACAGTCGGGGGCTTGGACTGTCAGGTGATTGGGATGTGACATGCAGACCATGCAGTTAACAGGAAGCAGCTGGGTGGAAGGCATTCGCACCGCGGCGGACGTCCTGGGGTCCATCTCCATGATGGACTTTCAGCAAGGCCCCCAACGTGCTGTGAATGTTATTGCTTGATGTTGACAGTAGCTTTCATCCTCCTTCCCCCATTGAGAGATTGCCGGCCTCCAAACACGGTCCGTGCTGCATAAATGATGTTGAACACATTTTTTGCGTGCGGGATTTCCAGTTCGGCTTATGCAGACCTTCCTGCTGCTTTCTGACGTATCCTTAATCTTCGCAAGCTGCGCCACCCCCACACCCGCCACACCGCCGTTGCCATCATCACCATCATCACCATCATCACCATCATCACCATCATCACCATCATCACCATCATCACCATCGTCACCGTCATCATCATCATCATCATCATCATCATCGCTATCATCACCATCACCGCTTCATTTCAACGGGCCCATCATCACAGGAGCTGCATTTGGACGCAAAAGTGCCAGCAAAACCAACAAAAAAACGCAGCCAACCAACATCTGAACAGCACAGACGGACCCGGCCCTTTCGCATGAACAATATCCGGAAGCTGAAAATCCAGGAGCTGTTGTTAGTCCGAGAAGACAAGCGCAAAATGGTTTGCCAGCATGTTTTGCTAAGGAGTGTACGCTGACGACAGCGGCGATTTCGCGTGTCGCGCGGCAGTGCCCCACGTGAAGGAGGCCAAAATAATGGCCGAGCTTTTTCGTAGACCAGTTGTGTTAGCAAACGGACTTGCGAGGTATGGCGGCCTCAGGTGCTAAGACAACATGCCTGAGCATGGCAGCAAAGTGGGAAATTTTCTCTGTTCGAATTCGCCCATGTTCGCCAGAAAATCTTCCTCGAGTTACCCAAGACTCATTAGAAGTAGCTGCCCGTGATAGAATTGAAGCGGAAACGACCTGCGTAGTTGAGGATTTTGCTCAACCTGAGGATCCTGGAAGAGTCACTGCAAGGGGAATGGCCTGCACCCTTTCATCTCGGATGCGCCAAACTCACTAAACTAAACCTTGCGCTTCAGCGAATGTGGATGGAGATGGATGGAGAATGGAGTCTCCGGGAGGGAGACGGTCAGCCATCCGATTGTCAGTCATCCATACATTGCAGCCATCAGGATAGTGCCGAAGCTGTTCCACCCACGTTTTGCAGACCTTATTCCAAGGGAATTGCGAATGCGCACCTTTGTCTTAGTAAGCCCGCGTGCTCTTCCAGGAAACCACAGTTCTAGATTGCGAAGCTCTAGCTAAAGAAGCATCCAAAGAACTTTGTCATTGTCATCTTCGCGATATGGATAAAACAAATTGCGCTGAATAGTACCTTCCAAGTACTTCCAGGCACTCTTTGCAAAACCCAGAAATTTCTGAGGATCTATTGTCATCATGGTGGCCAATGTACCTGTAGCTGCAATGATGTCCGGCCTCGATGGCAAGGAGACACGCTGAAGAGACCCAATTTCAGATTGGCACTCCTTCAATGCCTTGTGATAACTGAATTCCTTCTTACCCTTCCTCCAGCTCAGGCAGAGTGTCCACACCTTGTAGATTCAGCCGCGCTGTCTTCTTGATTTCTGACTCCAACTATCGTATCAAGATTCCGGATGCGCACCTTTGGATCCGCAGTCCCAGGTAGGCCAGCCCGTCCTTGATGGCTACTTCGTTGTCGCTCAGTTGCAGGGTTTCCCAGCCTCCAGTCCACGCGCGTCGTTCGCCAGCAGACACCTTTATCCTCGTCAAAACTTGAGCCATGCGTCACAGCATGTCATCCCTTGTGCAGGGGCCATGCCATCAAAGCACTGCTTGGTTTGTGCAGTGGACAAACACTTGAGTGAACATTACGTGCTCGCATCATGAGCATCAGCGTGGCACGTTCCTGGAACCTTTATTCCAGGATCTTGGGGCAAGGATTCGTAGCTCAAACTTCATTCCCTCACAGGGTAGAGCAGTTGGTTGCTGCAGAGCGTGTCTACGCGTAAGAGTTCAGGCATTCCGCTTTTTCATGGTCTTTCCGAAATTTCGCCGCAGCTTGCTCCCAGCTGTATTTGGATTTTGTAGGAACGTGGCCACATTTCAAAAACGGGGGCAGGCTAAAAACATTGGGCTTGCAACAGGCCTGTGGGGCGGCCCTGCTGCGACTGTTTCTGCAAGCCAAGGGGCATTTTGGCACACTCGCAAGTCACCAAACTGCCCTCAGCTCAATCTAACAACCAAAAGGAGCTTGTTTGAGCTGAAGAGCCTGGAGCTAGAGCTGTTGCAGAGCAGAGGGAAAGAGCGGAGCCAAAACACTATTGTTTTTTTTTAAAGTGTTCTTTTTGTTTTTAAGGGTTCCTTTGTCCCAGGAATGCCGCACATGGCGGCATTTGGAGCCCTTGAGAGACTGCAAAAACTGCAAATTAGATTGTTTGCAACTCTTCCAAGGCTTTGCCTGCTGCAAATTATGCAGCATTTGCGGCTCCTGAAAGACGAGGAAGATGGTAAAGAAAAGTTTTTGGAGGTTTTGAATCCTGAAAGGTTGAGAACATTCTACATTACATGAAGCGTTGTCACATCTTGGACTACAGAACCCACCCTTTTTCCTTTACTGCCAGTGTTGCTCTTTCCCTTTTCAGTTATATCGGTTCACATTTTATCCCGTTATTACTACGGTGACGTATTGGTAATGGCATTTGTATCAGTATGCGTACTACCGGTTGTAGCATGTTTTTTTGCGGTTGTGTACTTCCAAGAAACATCAAGACCATGCAAGTTGCACCAAGCTTGGCAATCAGTTGCATGTTCTCATCTTCGTCCATATTGTGCAAGTGGGGGTGGGGCTGCGCTCCCCGGAACCCCCCCGGATTTGTTTCTGAACCAAATGCAATACTTGGCCTTGGCCAAACAGTGCTTTCAAAATCCAGCCAGAGCTGTTTTCATTATCGTTCATGTTAAGCAGCTTAGCAATTACTAGTACCCTGAGTTTGTAATATTGCAATTGAGCTGGCGCAGGCGCATTCTAACAGATTGGGCTCTCACGCGGAGGTTCTTCAAATCTTGACACCAAATCGAGCTCCTGGCAGAACGTCTTCAAATTTCCGCTCAAAATTGAGTTCTTGCATGAAACGTCTCCACATTTGGCCTACAGAACGCTCTGGACCCACCGAAAAGAAATATAACAAAAAACAAAAACCTAAGTTCATTTTCGATCCACACAGCAGCCGCCAAAAGCCCAGCGAGATCTCAACATCTGTGGAGGGCCAGCAGTGGTCCGCGGGCTGCTGGAGTTGGGGGTGGACCACCGCCTGCGACCCAATCGTGCCACGCTTGAATTTCTGAATATCAACAAGCTCCAGGCCTGACCGTTGTTGAAGCCTTCAACAACGTTTGGACGCAGGAGGCAGGGTGCCCTTTATGAGATACTGGGCCTGCTCACTTGTAATTGGAAAGCCCAACGTCGCTCCCAGTCGGCCGGCTTCGCGGCCGTCTTCTTCGTGTGAGCCACCCTATAGGGATCCAAATAGCCCAATGTAGGTTTATGTAGGGTTTAGGGATCCAAATAGGCGAATGTAGGAGCAGACTTCGGGCTAAATGTAGCTAGTACTGGTATACTTGGATCCCAAGGGCCAGCTCTCACCTGTGTCTGATTTGGTATTCTCTATACTCTAGGATAGTTCCCCAAAAATTCATCCTTCCGTATTATAGGGACCCCCCAAAAAATACCCCTAGTTTTAGGCAGGAAAGCCGTTTAAGAAGTTCCGGAAGGCATTCATGAACAAAGGCTTTTCCGTCTTGATGCATTGAAGGTTAGTAGATTGTTAGTGGCCGTGATTGCTAACTAGCACCACTGCAACACCGGCTGAGTGACGGCGTTGACAACAATCTACACACACTCAGCCATTAGCTTCTCGGAGATGGACCAACTGTCAGTTCCAGCTCCTCCGTGGACAAACTAGGATGATCTCTGCGCAGCGCCTGTGGACGATAATGCTGTCCCCGGATTCCTTTTTCCTCAAAGTCGGGAGAAGTGGCTAGGAAGAGCTGCGGTATGCAATCAGACTTTGACCCAGATTGTTTTCTCATGACGGCTTGGATTTGCGATGCGGATCTAGAGGTGCGGCTGTGCTTCCGCAGCAGGCTTTGCAGGATACATTTTCAATTTGCCGCTGCAGTTCAGGCTCAATTTGTAGGCGGACGGCCTGGGCACTGCCCGTTTCAACGTAGTCTAGCAGGATGTTTGCAGCTTTGGTCTTCCTTGCGCTAACAGCGCATGCAGCACATCTTCGCAGCAATGTGCCCTCGTTGTCTTGAGTGTTCGGACGCTGCTAAGAAATCAAGTCAAATCTTGCATGCCCGGTGAAGGTATCGTATGCTGATGTTCGGGCAGCTGGAACCAGGTCTTTGTATCAAGCTGACCCGCAATGCCAGTGTGTGCCTTGGCCCCATTGGATGCGCACTGCTTGCAAAGCAAGTCTGTTTTGGAGGGCTTTCCGCAGATGGTGATCCGCAGTAGTTTGCAAGTTGTTTTTCGTCCATGAGCAGCTGCCTGCGATGCGGGCGAAGCTAGGAATGTTTCACTTGAGCAGCTTTTTTGACCCCCTTCGAGGTGGCCAACAACCCAAACTGGAAGAAGACTGAGCGCACCGAGCCCAAGTGTATCTTCATTGACCTCGGCGCAGCTGACGGAAACACTTTCTCCAAGTTCCTGGAGATACATGGCTTATTTGCTTGGAAGTCTTTGCATAATGAGTCCGAGCCGAAAAAAGGTCACCCACACGTCCGTGTAATTTCAAAGGCCAAGGATGGTGAGCTCTCATGCCTTCACTTGTCTGCATAATAGTAACAACCGTAATAGTGGCATTATTAAACTCATTCCTTCTTATCGTTATAATAGTGATTGTAGAAATAATAGCAATAATAGAAATCATAGTTGTTGTAATCATGTGCCTCAGCAAAGGGACGACTACGGCTCGGTCAAGGGTTGCCCCTCCGGAAAGTGGGAGGCATTCCTCCTGGAGGCGTGTCAGGGTTGTGAGCTGAAAGGGTGTAGATTCGGCCGCATGAGAGAGTCCCTAGTATTATCCATTGCAGGCCCTAGCACTCAACAGCAATGTCGTGATGATAAACAGACTAGACAAGCAATCTTTCAGTGGCCCTCACTTGCAAAGTTTGACCTCATGATTTAGGGACTTGTGGATGCTCGGCCCTCAGGCCAACCCGCAGTTCACCAAGGAGTTGAATGCCTTGCAGGAAAACTTTCCGGGTCAGGTGCTGTCCGGCCTGTTTGGATCTTCCCAGAAACGGCGGCTGCTTGCCAGAGTGAGGTGCATTCCCTTGCAGAGCATGCTGCCTTCTCCTGCGAGGACAGAAGCTCTTTTCACATGTTGGCGGTTTTTGTCTTCAGATTCTGCCCGTCAGGGCACCACGAGCTTCTTCATTGACAAGGATGCAACTCACAACCACTGGGGATCCAGCATGATGTCCGATGCGCCCGATGCTGTGAAGAGCGGGGATGTGAAGGTGACCGTGCCGATGATCAATGTTGTGCAGCTGTGCCCTGCTGCAATTGTTTCGGAGATTTCATGCGCAATGTAGGTTTTTGTTGGTAAGAACCATGGGCGTGCCCGCCCTCCGCTAGTTGCTGAGTTTGCGTGTATGTTTGTGCGAATGCGGTGCCAGGATTGCCGAGAATGTGCGGCCGGATGACTGGGTCATGCTGAAGGTGGACATCGAGGGGGCTGAGTATAATCTCATTCCCTGCCTTGCTGAGTTCGCCGATGCTGGTCTCGTGGACAGAATGTATTTGGAGGAGCATTGGTGGTTCCCATCCATTACGGCTGCTTGTCTAGGTTGTCAGTTTGTCATCTTTTGGAATGTGCCGCAGCGAGCACTCAAGACTGTCAAGCAATGTAAGTTTCTGAGGAAGCCGCCAAGTCTGCTTTGGCGAAGGGCAAGCAGCAGCTCCAGCAAAAGCATGTCGACATCCCGGCCTATTACTCCCACACCTAGATGCCCCAGTAGCTTGTGAGAAAATGGTGTTGGTGCCGACTTCCAATCCTGTGCAAGGGCACAAGAGTTGACCTGTGCTTTCCGCAAATGCGGAAGCCCAGTTGCCCAACACTTCCAAGCTCTGAGCCTGAGCTTTCACACAAGCCTCTTTGCTTTCTTTTTTGGACTTCATAAAGGGAGCAGGGTAGGATGGACGGACCAGGGTAATTACATGTCTGCATGGCTACAGAAGTAGCATGATTTTGTGATGTCTCTTCCTCCCGGCCTTGCCCCCTACATAAGGTCTAGGATGCAAAGGACGGGCTGGTGTGACAAAAGCTGCTGACTGCTGTAAGGCATGATACCATGGTTGTCCTCAGGTATGCACATGAAATTTTGCACCTTGGCTGTGAAGAGTGTGCTGTCTGCCACACCTGTTGCGACTTATCCGCCTCAGGCATCAAGACCACACCGCTGGTCTGTAGTCGAAGCCTGTGTCCCGTTGAACGAAGTCGCGCAGGGCTTGTCTCTCATCCGTTGAACATGTTCCGCCTCGCGCCTGTGCTGATTGGAGCGGCCTCCGCAGTCTACCTCCGCAGCAACGTGCGCCCTGCGCAATTGACACTTGAGCCAGTTGCATTCCACATGTCTGATTGAATGAGGCAGAGTAGTTTACTTGGCTTTGGTATGAGATGGCGGTTTCCCAAAATTAGGGGTACCTTTTGGGGATGTCCGTAATAAGGATGATCGTATTTTGGGATCTATATTGGGGTCTCCCTACTAAACTACCAGATGACGTATGGATAGGGTACGTAGCAGGTCTCCCACGCCAGCATCCACGCAGCTTCAAGCCTGTCCTTCTACCAAGACGAGCCGCAGTGCCAATGCGTCGCTTGCCAAAACCTGCCACTTTTTAGGGTTGAGGGTTCCGCTCGTTTAGGGTTTGGGATTTAGGGGTTCAGGGCACATCAGAGAGTCCTGGTTCAAAAGGGGTTCAGGGTTTAGGGTTGAGGGTTCCACTCTTGGTTAGTGGGGAAAAACTTGGGGAATAACTTGGGGACATACTCCCTATGTTCTCTTGTTTCCTTATGGCGGAATCCTGCTAGTAGATGTTGGTTGTTCTTCCAAAAACTTGAAGAAGGCAGCCATGAAGCTTTATTACTATTACTACCCCTATTGATACTAGGGTCCTAGTATTACTACTACTATTAACATTACTATTATTATTATTACTACGACTAGTATTGTTACCATTATACCATCATTAACATTTCTACTACTTTTACTATCCCTAGACCCCAAAACCCCTAAAACCCAAAACCCTAAACTCTATACTATAATTACTCCTACTAGTATTTTTCAGGGGGCTTCCGAGGTGGCCAACAACCCGAACTGGAAGAAGACCCAGCGTAGTGAGCCCAAATGCATCTTCATCGACCTCGGGGCCGCTGATGGTAACACCTTTGCCAAGTTCCTGGAGAAGCATGGCATGGTATTAGTAGTAGTATTACTAATTTGTTGTTATTAGTATTATTCGTACTTAGTATTCTTCGTATTATTGTTCTTATGCTTAGTAGTAGTATTATTATTTAAATTATTGTTATGGGAAAACTTATTAACAAAAGCCGAGCATCAAACGTCTGTGCTCCTGCATCCAGCACGGTGTGTTAAGCAGAGGTGGCACCAATCCCTGTCCCTACAAGGAATGATTACGGCAAAATCAAGGAGTGCCCGTCTGGCAAATGGGAGGCCTTTTTGCTGGAGGCCTGCTTTACGAACCTAAAGCTTTTGTTTTTCTTGGACTGCACTGTCCGGCGTTGTTGTTGGAAAGCGGCTGTGCAAAAGATTGGTGTTCCATTCAATCCTTGCTGAGAATAAAAATAGTAATATTACTAGTATTCGTAATAGTAATAGTAATAACAACAATAATCGTAATGAAAACAATAATCGTAGTAATAATCGTGGAATGTCTGGCGCTGAGTGGGAGGCGAACCCTCAATTCACGAAGGAGCTCAACTCCCTGCAGGAGAACTTCCCGGGCCAGGCCAGGTTTTACATGCGTAGACCCAGGGTTTAGGGGTTTAGGGTTTAGGGGTTTAGGGTTTAGGGTTTAGGGTTAAGGGTTAAGGGTTTAGGGTTTAGGGCCAGATGCAATCTTGCATAATGTGGCTCGGAGTCCATTCATTGCGTTTGCTTGTGCAGTATCTGTTCCCGGGCGCGGGCGGGGGTGGGTGGAGCGAACAGCTTCAATCCATTGCCAAATTGCTTTGGACATCCTACAGCTTATTATCATCACTATTATTACTATGAGTGCTACTATTATCACCATGATTTCTATTTTTATTATACTACCTCCATTACTACTTTAGTCTCGCTATGATTATTGCTATTATTACTACTATTTACAACTATTACTATTATTACTATTACTACTACTATTCATTTCTACTAGAACTCCTGATTTGCAGGGAGTCCTGGCACTGGCAGGTCCACTCGCTTGCGGAGCATGCTGCCTTCGACTGCGAGGCCAGGAGCTGACTTGTCAGGACTTTTTTGCAAGCCAGAAGTTTTTCTGAAAGAAAAATACTGTAAATAGTTTTGCAAGCCAGGAATGAGAATAGTAATAAGGGTTTAGGTTTTAGGGGTTTAGGGTTTAGGGTTTTAGGGCTTCAGGGTTCGGATGAGTCCTCCCTCTCCCTCCATGGCACGTACCCGGCTGGTCAGACTCTACATAGAAATGGGCGAGGCCATTCGAAACATTGAACAAAGGACAGGACAAGGTTGAACCGTGTGTGCTCGTGCACCCCACTCGCGTGCAGGGCGGCTGAAGGCAATGTTAGGCATCACCGGTCAGTGTTAATCAACTTTGGTGTGCTTTGTACAGCCCAAAGAGCGCGTGAAGCGGGACCCCGGCAGCAATGAGCCCGGATGCAAAGGGCTTTAGGGGTTTAGGTTTTAGGGATCGTAAAAGTAAGTAGTAGAGATTTTAATAATGGCATAATGGTAATAATATTAGTGGTAGGAATAATAGTAGTAATGTTAACAGTAGTACTAATATTAGAAATATTGTCAATTGGAATAGCAATAGAAATAATCATATGAGTAATAAGAAGTTCTCAGTTTTGGGGCTGTCAAGTGGTCTGCGATTATACGTGCTGTTGATGCGAAGAGACCTGCATGACCTGTGTGTACTATGATTTACCGGGTATGAGGCACTCAGGGTAGGGATAGGTAGTGCAAGATCGTAGCAATTATCCTTCGAAGTGCTAACGTGTGATTTGCAGCGGTGACCTATGTTCCCTGGAAATGAAGGAACTCCTGAGGCGGCAGTGACAAAGAAAGTCTTGCATGCCCCTTTGCTACGATGCCTGCCACTGTATTTCATTGCTACTTGTAGTGGTAGAATTGTAGGTTTCTCAAGGTCTGCTTGAGTTTGCTTTTTTATTACACTGGAAAATTGCCTCTATGCAGAGGGGCAGGTTGGGGCGGCGGGCGTCTGGCTTGCTTGAAATTACATTGCCGTGCCATTTGATAAGAGGAGGACCCCTCACCCCGGACTTCAAGCTGTTCGCTGACGTTGCAGGATGCTACTTGTAGCAGACTGTGCATTTGCCAGGGTCCCCTATCAAGTGTACTGTGTAACAGGACTGCTCCGAATCCTACTTGCCTATTGCCCAGCACCAGTGCCACCCGCCTGTCAGGGCACCACCAGCTTCTTCATTGACAAGGATGCCTCGCACAACCACTGGGGATCCAGCATGATGTCCGATGTGTCTGGGCAGCCTACCGCTCTGAGAACTTAAGACCGGGCACGCGGCTGTTGCTCCCAGTGAAGCTGCGAAGGCACCGGATGCGGTCAAGAGCGGCAAAGTGAAGGTGACCGTCCCAATGACCAACATTGTGCAGCTGCTCCTGGCCTGCAACGGGGCTCATGAATCTAAACTCCTTAACGGGGGGCTTATATATGTATATATATATATATAAGGGATTCTATCAGGGACTATTATAGGGGTTATTAAGGGCGATACCAGCAGTTGAGACTATGGCTTACATGGTTCAAGGTATCTTTAAAGGATGTCTGACACCAGCATCAAGATGAATCGTTGCCGTCTGGTGTGACTTTGTGCTTTGCTAGACTTGTGGAACAAGGATTGCGGAAAACGTGCGTCCGGACGACTGGGTTATGCTCAAGGTTGACATCGAGGGTGCAGAGTACAATCTCATCCCTTGCTTGGCTCAATTCAGTGCCTTGCAGGAAAGATGCCCAAGCTGTAACTCCTATGTGATGCTACTGAACTTACAGCACTGGACCTTGCAGGGCTCTGAAAGAAGAAGCCCCTAGGTCTCACAACCACTAAACCTGAAACCCTAAACCCTAGACCCTACACCCTAAATTCTCACCCGGCCTGCTTAGGCCGTTCCCACCCTAAACCCTAAACCCTAAACCCTAAAACATTTTAACAACCACTGCCAAGGCGAGGCTGGCCTTGTGGACAGGATGTACCTGGAAGAGCATTGGTGGTTCCCATCCATCACAGCTTCTTGCATGGGTTTAGGGTTGAGGGGTCAAGGTTTAGGGTTTACGTTTTGGGGATCAATCACAGCTTCTTGCATGCATTGCTCCCAGATGCTTAGGAGGGAACGAGGGAATGGATTATAGGGACTATTCTTAGGATTATTTAGGGACTACTATAGGGATCCATTCCCCCCTTCCCTCCTAAGCACCAGGGAGAATGGTGGTTCGGAAGAGTTGAGGGATGATCTCTGAAGCCTCTTGATTGATGCCACTCCTTATGAGACCCCTGAAGAATCGGTTTCCGAACTGTACGATCTCAGGAAGCTGCTAAAGCTGCGCTGGCTGATGGAAAGAAGCAACTTGTGGCCAAGCATGTCGACATCCCGAACTACTACTCGGAGACCTGAGCCTGAAAGGTATTTCGGCCCGCCCATAAGCCAAGAAGATGGTGAAGCGGACAAAATGCAGCTTCTGCAGGGGACGCTTTTGCCAAACCATGCAATCTACCACGAGTGCGCGATCGATCCGCACGTCAGAAGCTACAGTTGTCGCTTGCTCGGCGTGAGCTGCTCCATGGGTTCCACCTCAACTTGTAACTAGGATTCCTGGCAGCGTACACCTTCTACGCCTCAGCTAGACTTGACCAATCAGCCAAACAGCCACAGCAGACATAGACTCGAGCTAGCGTTGCACTTCTAGCCTCACGATGATGGGGTAGACCGTACTGGGCTCCGGCCAGAGGGCAAGATGCCAGTGCTGCGTCTGGCCTGCCCCAGCAATGGGGCTGCCTGCTTGTCTCTTGGACCGTTAGCACGTGTTCTGTGAGTATACACAGAGCTGGCATGCGTCAGGCAGAGGCTGAGAAGCTTGCAAGCAACTTTTGCTGGAACAAGGCAGCTGGATCCAAATTGGCAGTCTTGTGGCGCTCGCCGGAGCGCAAACCGAATGAAGCTTGGCTACAGTTGATTCTTAAGTATAGCCCCATCGCCAGGACAGCCGACCTTATGGTCTGTAGGTACTGAGGAATGGATCCCTCTAGCAGTCCCTATAACTCTATAACCCATCCCGTCCATTTACTTCTAACCCGCACATAGTTGGGATCACGCCCAGAACTTGTCAGGTCTGGGCACAGCGCAGGTTGGCCAGGATGTGTGGACGGTCGCACGGGAGGTGGACAAGGCAGGTTGGGCCTGTGCCATTTGTGGTTGTATAGGGATAATGGAAAAGAAAATGGAAACCACTATTTAGGGTTTAGGGTTTAGGGATTAGGGTTGGGGTTATATTCATGGGGAATGGGGAATTAGGTTTCCGTGAGTTTCATTGAGGACCATATGAGCTATAGTTTAAACTCCTTGAAGGAGGTTACAGACGGGATCATATAGGGGAGTATTATAGGGTTACAAAGAAGGATGCTAGGAGTTTAGACTATAACTCATATAGGGATGGCATTGCTTCATTCCATGCTAAGCACCGGGTAGTCAGCTCTATAATGTATTGGGGTTGTATAGGGATAATGGAAAATCAAACGGAAACTACTATGTTATAATAGGGAATATATTGGGGTTATATAGGGATAATGGAAAAGAGAATGGAAACTGCTCTGGTGTAATACGACTGGCGGCACATTCCCTATTCCCTATGTCTATGCGCATGGTGCCATGTGTGCAAGCATTGCAAGGCTCTACAGAAGACGCATGTGCCACGAGAGTATGGCCTTGAGCTACCAGGCGAATTCAGCTGGGGTACTTGGAGGGTCATGGACACCCATATATAGGGGTTACATAGTAATAATGGAAGAGAAAATGGAAGCTACTATAGTATTCAGGGTTCAGGGTTTAGGGTCGTGTTGACTTAGTAAGTAGGTTAATCACACCTATAAGCAATATAGTAACCCCAATTTTCCTCATTATTAACCCACTTACTAAGTCCCCATGACCCTCCAAGTAGTATAGATCTTGCTGACGCCTTGTGCCAGCCGCTGCTCTGCAAACCTTTCAGCATACCGTCTCCCTGCAAAGCCACACAGCGCTCCACATGTCCAGTTGCATGATGCTGTGTGCCCTGCCCAAGGCTTGCCAATGCATTCTTTGCGCTCGAACGTTCTGGAGCTTTGCCTGGAGCTATTCAAGCTTCCCAGCTGCAATTTGGGCCCTTGCTGATTCACTTTTTTTTGGTTCGACATGCGGTCACCGAACTGAACCACGCCTAGCGACTGCATGCGTGGGGTTCTCTAAGCCATCCTTGAGCTGTTTGTGGCCGTGTCCGTGGGCAGATCTGTGCAGTATTTTGTGACGATAGAATCTGTAGAAGTTGTGCAGCAAAGGACTGTGCGCTGGGAGTGGCAGTTCTTATTCTGAATGCCTTGCCTCAAGCAGAAATTCGCTTTGGCACTGCGAGCTTTGGCCCTACAATGCTTTTTGAGTATGCATCAATAGTATCATCATTATTCTTGTCATATGCTCAGCGATTCCTTGAATCTGCCTCACGGCTTGCCTGAAGTTTCCTTGTCAGTGTGCCAGCTCTATTGGACGTTGTCAGCATGATTGGACCCCGGCAGTTACCTTTAATTCAGAAAATCTTCTTGCTGGCCGAGGAAAGCCAAAGAGTATTTCTTGATGTACGAGGAGTTGAGGCAGAGATATGGTCATCTTTGGAATGCCTCTGGTTTTGCTTGGAACTTGCAGACGCATCAGTCGGATCCTCGAAGCTGTTAATCAGTTTCCCCTTTTTGCAGTTGATAAGTTTTCCTTTGATGTTATCTTGGGCGGGCAAGCTCAGCTAAGGCTCTCATCATGTCTCCTTAATTTCCCTGCTTCTGCATCCAAGGCTAGCTATCCGCTCCTGTTGGGCTTGAACCCGCAAGGCTGCTATGACTTGGGCGTTCGAGTCTATGTTTATGACACGCTCTTCGCTGCACGTCCAGTGGAGTGCAGCCAGGGCATGTTCGCCAGTGAGGTCTTTGTTCCTCGAATTTTGACAGGAGTGACGGTTGTACAAATAAGCCGACCAGGGTGTGGATCAAAATGGACCTCTTGCATCGGGGGCTCCCGCAGCAGGGTTGCCATGCAGTAACGCCGAACGGTGCTGCGGGATAGTTGCTAATTCAGATCATGATACGGCAAAGTTACGGCCCAGGTAAGGTGGAAGCTGGGTGCATGCGATCCTGATAGCAAACTTGGAGTTGAGTTTCCTCCAGAGTGTCATGCTGCTATCACACGCCTAGTGGGATATTGCCATGCGGCTTTTGGGGGACGGCATTGCCGCACGAGCGCAGCAGAAATCCAAACTGTCGCCAAGGTTCATCAATTCCTGCTGCACAGCAGCTGTCGAACGGAGAACCCCGCGGAAGCAGACTTCTTCTTTGTGCCTGTTTATGCTGCCTGCGTTATGACGAAAGAGAGAAAGACCGCCGAAGAGACTTGGATTGCGCAGGGCAAAGTTCAAATGAACAAGGCTCATGCAACGTAAGCAGACAAGGGTATTTGTAGCAGTGCAGCAGATTCCCGTGTCTCGGAGCACGCGTGCCTTTGCAGTGCAGTGCTCTTGCCCATGCTGAAATAAAAGCCGACGCACGGTCTTGTTGCAGCTTAGGATATGGATGTCTTCTACAGCCAGCTTGTTAAGGAGCAGCTGACGTACTTCGAGGATCCGAATACAGTATCCTTGGGGTCCTTAGGGAATGCATGCCAGACATGAACCTGTTTGAAGGTTTCAGGGCAGCGCTGCCTCATGAAATGTTAGATGTAAGGCAGTGCCATTATCATAATCATTGCCATTTTGATACCGTTATTATTACGACAATCACTACTACTATAATTGCTATTACTACTATCATTTTAAATACCACTAGTATTTAGTATTATTGCAGCAAAAAGAGGCTTCCCCAAGCTTCCACAGCTGACAAGGACTTATCCTCAGTACTGGTAGCTCCGTATAGGCGAACTTCAATTGTTTTGGGTCTGTGGAACTCCAGACATGTGTGTTGGGCAAGGACACATACTAAGCTGACGCCTCTGTCATCTGTTGCAGTCCATGGCGGTATTGCAAGCTTGCAGGACCAGGGCGGGATTGACCATATCTTCCTGTGGTCGTCAGAGACCTATGATTTCCCTTCGAATCATGGCAGGGATTACGTAAAATAACGCTGGCACAGGGTCGTCAGGCTGACGGATTTTGTCATGTCAACACTTACTTGTCTGCTGCAGTCGCGCTGCTCCCACGCTTTGCAAAGGTTGCATGCTTTGCGGGTTTCAGCCGCTTAGGCCGCGCTTGAGTGAAGAGATTGCATACCCGCTCTGAGGTGGCTGGACTACATCCCAGACTCGCTCTTCCTTTCCGTGGAAGCTAGGCAAGTCTGCTGTAAGTCAGAATAAACTGCTCCAGTGAATTCCAACCCTTATAAGCACATGCAGTCCTAGCTCACGTGAGCTCATGTGGAGAAGGCCGATTGAGTGCACAGACTTTGATTTCTTCTCGGAAGAGACGGCTGACAACTTCGGTGCACACTGCCAGCACTGCTACTGGTGTGCCTTGACTTTACAGGCAATTAGTTGGGCAACGCTGTGGATCGGACAGGAGACAGAGCGTCAAGCTGGATAGGTCAAACTTCCAAAAATCAATCTTCCAAGGCTTCACTCCTTGGAAAGACTACGTCATACCGGGTTTTGTGGAGAAATGGAGCGTGGACAAGCTCAGAGCGTTGGAAAGACCTCACGAGCAGAGGTCCTACACGGCATGTTACCATGGAGCTGATTCCGACGCCTTGGCCATATACAAGTACGCAAACACCACAGTTCCCGGACCGCAGCAGTAGCCGTCACGCGATTCAAATTTGTGGCTGCCCCCTCTCCTGAAAGACGACATGTCGGTTGTAGTTGAAACAATTTACACTCATAGGTGTACTAGCTGCTAGGCACATGATTGATTGGTCAGTGTCTTCGTGTGTCTTCAATGGTCTAGAAGCTCCATCTGGCTGGCCCAGGTTCGGAATGACTTGCAGACTCTGCGTGGCCGACACAACTTCAGCATTGGCTACAGATTTGTTCGGATCACCGTGCCGGGGCTGCATTTAAAAGCTCTTCAAGCGGTTCACTCACGTCACATGAAGCGGCTGCTTTTTACATAGGTGCATGGATGTTGCTAGGTCATCTAAGTCGGAAAGCTGTACCCAGGAGTACTTTGATCGTATTGGCGACTGCCACTTCTGCTTCGCTCCGAAAGGATTGGGATTCTGGAGCAATCGGCTCTATGAGGCGGGTGATGTGTCGCAGCTGCAGCCTCCTTCAAGTTGTACCGAGGTCATGTTCGCAGGCTGCATACCTGTCCGCACCCAAGCCACTTCTTGTTCAAACATACATGATGTGGCAAGAAGGCCTCGGGCCTCATCGCATCCATTCTGCTCAAATTGCAACTGCTTGCTCTGATTGCCAGCTCAGCCACTTCCCTAGGATGCGATGGGGTTGGGTGATTCCAAGGTCATCCTGTCTGATCACATCGGCCTTCCTTTCGATGATTTCCTTGACTGGCGCCTTGTTTTCAAATTGCCCTCCGCATGTTCAACATCGTGCGCGGAAGTGACATAAAAGTAAACAGGTGCTTTCAGGAGCAGGAAGGTCAAGTGTTGTTTGTGGGGCAGTTAAAGTCGTGGATGGTTGGTCATTTGTTTGCGGAGCCTTTTCCACGAGCATGCAGTATGCAGCTTCTCCCACAGATAGTTCGGAAGGGCACGATTTCCGATACCAAAAACTCTGCTTGACCTTGGTATACTCCAATATCATGATTCCCAAGGTAGGAGGCACTCAGGATCACGGAGGACTTTTGGCATCAAACATAGGAAGCTGTCTTTCCAACCCTTTGCTTCCAGGTCATCATTTTCGCTGAAGTGGCCCATGGATGAGGCGTGCTCCTGAAAGCCAGTTTGAGTGGAACTCAAAGAAAAGGCTCTGAACAAGATCTACACGTACTGTGCTAAGAATGCCTGTCTGTTACTATTATCAGTACTAATTACCATAATTTCAAATAGTATTTCCATTGCTCGTCCCACTATTATTGGCTACTATAGTCCCCCCAAATAAGTAGATGGAATATGGCTTTGGGTATATTATAGTAAGATCCCCATGTACACCATATTCTATCTACTTAAGGGGGACTATATTCTTATCTCGCAGGTAGGCCCAGCCCTGGCCGAGCACCTGGAGTTTCTCTTGGAGTTTCATGGCCCAGCTGTCGCTGAGATGCACCGGGCGGTGGTGCGGAACAGGTTCTTTGGGGATGGGGAATAGTAATAAAAGTAAAAGCAATCGCAACAGCAATGAATAGCAATAGAGATCATAGAAGCAGCAAGCGGTAGTTGTATTTGTAATAGTACTAGTAATGGCAAATAGGCAGCTGGTGACGGAGGACCCTGGAACCTAAACCCTAAACCCTAAACCCTAAACCCTAAACCCTAAACCCTACAGCAATGCTCGGGAGGTGCTGGTTCGACTACAACTCGGAAGATCCAGACTGCTACTGGCTCCAAATAGGGGGTTTCCCCAAAATTAGAGGTACCCTTAAGGGGGTCCCTATAATAAGGACTATAGCATTTTGGGGTCTATATCGGGGTACCCTTATTTTGGGAAACTACCAAACTTTAGGAAGACTGAGGCAAATTGTTACCCAGAATCTATGTTTGATTCATCCTGATTCCAGACCGTTCCTGCACAGCACGAGGGCGTCGTGTTTCTTGGGGCAATGCTCCCCCAGACCCTACTTGGAGGTTCATGGGACTTAGTAACTACTTATAACTGGGCTTATAGCCCTACTTATAACCCCCCTAAATGGCCTTATAGGGGTTACCCGAGGTTATAAGTAGGGTTATAACCCCAGTTATAAATAGTTACTAAGTCCCATGATCCTCCAAGTAGGGTTTAGGGTTTAGGGTTTAGGGTACCTTCCTGCAGATCTCTTTGCATGGAAGGTTCCCCTTACCTGGGCATCCTGCGCTACCTTCAGAAGAAGAAGGAAACCATGCCTCGCACGCAAGGACCTGTCTAGCATCAATATGGGTTGGGTACTGCCCCCACCCAGTAACTGTTTATATTAGGGGTCCCATTAAGGGCTATGTAAAACCATATTATAATTATTATGCAACTGTTACTGAGGGGGGGCAGTATGCAAAATATGGGTATATAAGGACATAGGGGGAGATAGGGGGCGGTATAAAAGGTGAATATAGAGCTTACAAAGGTTTATAAGGGTCAAGACTGTACCTGAGTCTTCTGACAGAGCTACGTTAGGTGGACCCCCCCACCCAGTAATAGTGACTATTATGGATAATAGGGATTATATTAGGGTCCTCTGATATTCCTATTATATCACTATTACAGGGTGGGGGGTCCTCCTAAGAGCTACCATCGGCCGAGTTGAGCTTCATCTTCCGTGATCTGATTGCTGGCCTTTGGTTAGCTAGGGATGAAGGAATGAATCTTTAAGTGGTTTCCATTTTCTTTTACATTATCCCTATATAACCCCAACCCTAAACCCTAAATAGTAGTATATAACCCCACTATGGTAGGTTCCATTTTCTTTTCCATTCCTTCATTCCTAACTCACCAAAGGCCAGATTGTGGGAGGAAAGAGTTGGGATATTGCCTCGCCGCCGTTCCGCGGAACTCCGCGCGCAGTTGCAGAGCTCCAGAAAAAAGGAGGTAGTTTCCAAAAATAGGGGGAACCCAATATAGACCCAGTATACTAGGATCCTGATTCATGGGACCCCGAAGGGCACCCATAATTTTGGGAAAGAAAAGCTCATGGAATTGAGGGATGAAGAAAGGATCCTGCTGGGGCGTTTCAAGCGGGTCTTGTTCCTCCCTTACGTATGTAAACATCAAAGCGTGTGGGGGTGTCGGTGCCATAGCAAGGACAGAGCAGCATGTGCAGAATGCCTGGACAGCAACAGACGCCCCGTCATCCTTTGCACCACGTTTTGACTTGTTTTGGGCATGCAGGGCGCTGGGCTCAAAGGGGGGTCGAGCAGATCGCTCTGGGGTGTCCGGCTGTCATGGAGGCGGGACGTGCTAGGTGCAGCCCCATGATGCGACAATGGCACTCTAAGCTGTGGACAGCATAGAAGCGGAAGCTTGCGGGTCAGGAATTGGCAGCATGTGCAGCTGTCCCAAGTGCACAAGTTTGCAACTGACTTCATGTGACCATTGCAACCACAGATACGAGTAGTGTGGTTTCCTCCTCCAAACGTCTGACTTGCAGGTGAACGTCCTGCAGGCAAGTGGATTGCCCCAGGACTCTCCTGCATTGCATTGCTTAGCTTTGGAGACAGGCGTGTGCACAGACCACTCATGCCGGGTGGGACAACCTGCTTTATTCCATTTCTTATTTTTGTTATTATCATTGCTATTATTACCATTATTGCCAGTATTACTATTATTACTACTATTACTACTATGGCTATTATTCTTATTGCTAGGATTATGATAACTGGTTCTTGTATTATCGGTGCTCAGTATGGAAACATAAGGCCGTGAGTCGTGATAAAGAGACTTGTCCATTCCTCCAGTCCCTACTAATCCAACCACCCATAGAATCCCTTTACAACCCCTGCATAAGCCCTGCATACATAGCCCTGTAGGACCCGTATAAAACCCTGGTATATCCCCAGTACATAAACTGTATAGAACCCCGAATCACCAGTAAGTTGTGTCAGTATGCTTGCAAGCTTAGGCGGGTAGCTGCTGCTGTACGGCTGTGGCAGTTGCAGATTTGGAATATATCCTGTTATATGAGCTACGGACTAAATTCAGGTTGGGTTCTCCAAGATAGTCGTTTAACCGTAGTTTTAATCTTCTTTTCCATTCCTTAATAGCAGTAGCCTGGAACCCGCCTCCTGCATCAGCTCTGCATTTGAAGGATGCTGTCATTGCTTTCAAGGTGGGCATCAGGATCTCTCCAGCACAGTTTCTGTATAGCTTTTTGACGAAGGGAGGCCGAGGGTCTTTCTTAGCATCTGATTTTAAGAGGGGCTGGGCAATGCATGCACGGCTATGGTAAGCAAAAAAGGTTAAACAAGCAAGGCGCAGGCCTCTCGATAAAAGTCAAGGTTATTTTCGGGTTATATTAGGGTTCTATTGGGGGTAGTTTAGGGTTATATTGAGTTATATTGGGGTTATATTAGAGTTATATTGGGATGTCTTGAGGAGGGTTGAGGCAACTGCTATCAAATTTATCTTTTCATTCCAGAAAACCCGAGCCGTGTGTGACTTCGTTGAGCAGGAACCTTTACCAGTAAGCGTCCCAGAGCATCGTCATGTTGTTATCAAGCCTGCTTGCTTACAGCTGACGGTCTCTGAAGTGCGTCCCGGGCATTCAAGAAAGGCACCCTGACAGGTCGGATGTGAGCGAAAGCACAACAAAATGGAGGTGGGTCGGCCAAGGCGCGCAGTTTAGGGAGGGAGACTGGGTGGCCGTTTTAAGGAAGTTAACTTAAGTTAGTATAACAGCAAGCTGGCCATGCAATACAGCAGTTCCCAAGTTCTGCCCTTTTGACAGGAAGTAGCAGCAATATTTTCAACATGTCGAGGAGTGCCGTCCAAAAGTGCAGCCTTGGGAGTCTTCTATCCAGCTTTGCGCCCAAAAGCATTGTGCCACACTAGGTGCCGTGTCAATTTGAACCTTAGAAACTTGGTGCAGCATCTGATTTTGCCTGACACCACCAACACATCAGTAAGATGACGTGTACGAGTAAAAAAGGTTGCGAGCCACTGCCATGATGAACATGACATGATGTTGGGAGTTAGCCTTGCTGTTTCGCGTCGATGCTGTGGGAATTTTGTAAGTAGCGATTGCCTTGGGGGGTCTCATCGCGAGTACCACTGCCAGTATCCTATAGTCTTTCACTTCGTGGCATCCTCTGCAATTGTGATTGAGGTAGCTAAGCTAGGACACGGAACTGCGCGTCGAATGTCTCCAAGTACAACCACACTCGACACGGTGAATCCGTTCTTCAGTTTGCCCCAGTTCTTTGACACCATCGTTCACACGGTCGAAATACCCTTGTGCTTCAGTGCTTGCTCGAAGCTGGAGGCAGATGCTAATGACACCGTCGGGGCCGACCACCTGTGCCGTCGGATCCCGAGTGTCATCAGCAGAGACGCAACAGGTTTTTGATGTCACCGTCAAAAGGTTGCTGTAGTGACTGCAGGGTACAACAGGGAAAAATGCCCATGTCAGTCTACTGTGCAAGTAACAAATGGGAAGAGAAAGACGGCCAGGTGACCCCGCAAGCGTGAGAGAGTAGGTGTATTCCAGACATCTTGCGGAAACTTTACAATCAGAGCAAAAAAGTGTGATTTACAATTTCGTCTTGGTAAGCATAATCAGAAGGAATGTGCCAATTGAAAGTCGTAGTGGAAAGCGTCATATTATCAGTGACTTGCTGGAGATGATTTTTCTTCTGCCCCCCGCTATACTCCCCCCCCTAAGCCTAGATATCTGCAATCAAGGGGGGAACCTTTGGTGGGCGGGGGGGTAGTAAAGAGGGGGGTAGTAAGGAAACCCATGATATTATAGTCCCCCTTACGTAGATAGAATATGGCTTTGGGTATATTATAATAAGATCCCCATATACCCCATATTCCATCTACTTCAGGGAGACTATAAACCCTAAACCCCTAAACCCTAAACCCTAAGTAGTAGTTTCCATTTTCTTTTCCATTATCCCAATATAACCCCAATATAAACCCCTTATAACCGCTATATAACCCCTATATAATACTCCTTATAATCCCTATAGAATCCCTATATAATCCTGATCCCTATATAACCCCTATATAACCCCTATCCCTACATAATCCCTATATAACCCCCAATAAAGTCCTATATAACCCGTATAGAATCCTTATACAACCCCTATATAACCCCTACATAATCCCTTTATAACCCCTGTGTAATCCCTATATATATATATATATATAGAGTTCAGTGATCCTGTCAGGTGAGCATCCTGAAGAGCATGGGTAGCGGCGAGATAGCGGTGCCAAACGGCGAGGCCTGAAAGTTTTCAGGGTTTAGGTTTTTTTGGTTTAGGATTTAGGGTAGTTTTGAGAGTTTAGGGTTTAGGGTAGTTTTGAGGGTTTAGGTTTTCGGGTAGTTTTGTGGGCCGCTGGGTGAAATACTGAACTGTAGGGGCCTAAGTGAGCCATAATCCAAGCTCCTTCAAGGGGGAAACACAAGGGAATATATGAGCCTGTATAGGGGACTACTATTAGGCGGTATCAAGTGGGATTTTAGGAGTCTAGACCATGGCTCAAAGGTGGAGATAATGCCGCAATTTTGGAGAATCAAATGGAAAAAGAACGTGGAAAATCAAAAGGAACCTTAAACTGTATAGGCCGGGCGAGGTGAAGTAGCAGGAGCAGGAGGTGTTGCAGTAGTCGTCAGAGGAGTCGTAGCAGTAGTGATGGCAGCTACTCAGCAAACAAGTCTTGGGTTGTAGGTTCAAATTCAAAGCTGCTCTAGTTGTTTTGAAGTGGATTCAATAGTACGAGGGTTGCAGAGCTTAGCAGCTTAGAGAGAAGAGATGATATTCAATAGGAGAAGGTTTGGGGCCTCAGTTGCGGTTTCTAAAATTCAGCTCAATGGGGTGAGGAGGGTTATGGATGCCCCATGCAGCCGCGAAAGTTATGGACAATTCTGCGCCATAAAGCATCATCCTTCTTGCAGCCCACATGCAGCAATCATGTCTTGGCCACCTCGAATAGGCGTTGAATAATGAATGGAGCGTGTTGGACCTGGCCTGAAACTTGAAACCCTGAAGTTTTATAGTCCCCCCTAAGTAGATAGAATATGGCTTTGGGTATCTCATAATGAGATCCCCATATACGGTCATATACCCCATATTCTATCTACTTAAGGGGGACTATAGATCTCGAGTCAGGCAAACTGGCCAGGCAAAACATACCCTATCACGCCGAAACAAGCTAGCTTGTCTCGTGCCTACATAGCAAACAGGGCGTAATTCGCATAAATCAGTGACCAAGGGGGGAAGGGGGTGTACTGAGTGATCTTCGCAAAACTTGACAATTGAGAACCCCAACAATACTCAGGATTCAACAATCACATAACAGCTCCTCTAAACTTGTTTTGCCCGCACAGCCAACCTGCAAACAAATCTGAGTCAGATGTGAAAGTTTCGCAGGGACAAACACTGAAGATGCCTGTGGTCAAGCATGACGGCACAAAGACGGAACTCACCATCAAGCCGCTGGGCATTCTTATCATATCTTCATGCTTAATTTTTGAGGCGTGGCTTTGCCTGCCGCTTGTGGGATTTCTTTCCGAGATGTGCCCTGATACATGTCCGTCAGGCTGCTATTGCTTGGGGACTGGGTTCGGAGTACTTCCATGTGTAGGTTGAGTGCATGGTGTTTCATGCAGCCGTGCATTGGTGAGCAAAGACTTGCTTTTTTTTTGGTTGGCCCTCTCATGTCCACCCTGCAATGCATGGGCTGGACGAATCTCACATGCCAGGGCAGGCCCTTTGCCGGCAAAGTCCAATGCTGGCGCAGATGAAGCTGCCAAGAAGCTTCAGGAGAGCCACGCTGAGCACATGAAGTCGGGCAATGCTGCCATGCAAGGGACCAGCATTTGCACCAGGGAGGTATGGCATCCCAGGTTCCATGTCATCTAGAACCTTCTTGTCCATTTGGTTATCCATTATTGCGTAGTCTCCTTCTAAGCCCTTCCATGGCTGTTGCCCAGCATCTCTCTGCTCATGACCGGCCGGCAGTGCAGGACCAAGCACGGGACAACGTTCAGGCAGCCGCGAAAGCAAGTGCTTTGTTGGTTTTTGCTTCCTGAAGGGCATTTTGTTGACTTTAAGTAATGGAAGCATCGCGTTAATAACTCTCCCTAAACAGATTTTCAGAGGTGTGTTCTCGCAAGGCTCTTTCTTTGGGGGCCTCAAAGAGAGACTGCCGATTTGAGTCATCCAGGATCAGTGGTAAGAAGACCCAGTAGGAGTAGAAGAAGTAGTAGCAGGAAGAAGAGGGAGTAGTAATAGCAGTAGTCATAGTCAAAGAAATGACATTACATGCTCTCCTTAATCAGAAACAGTACCCATCCAGATATCTGGGCCAGATGGGATATCACAATTTTACCCCATTCATTAATGGCAAGCTCATCTTGGCCTTCGCGGCGGATGACTACTTGATGTGAACTTTGAGAACAATCCTCTTACGCTTACTCCTGCTACTGCTCCTACTACTACTCTTTCCACTGCTCTTACTATTACTGCTGCTTCTACAACAACAACAACAACAACGACTACTACTACTACGACTCTACTACTACTACTACTACGACTACTACTACTACCACTACTCCTTCAACTACTACTACTACTACTACTACTCCTTCAACTACTACAACTGCAGCTGTACTAATGCAGACCCCTGATTAATAAACCCCCTCTTTTTAAGCGCCTAAATATTAGGATCCCCATTATAATCCCTATTATGGGGAGGGGCCTTTTTAATCCTAATCTCTAAACCCCAAGCCCTAAACCCTAAATAGTAGTTTCCATTTTATTTTCCATTATCCCTATATAACCCCAATGTAACCCCGATAGAACCCCTTTTAACGGCCCCTAATATACCATAGTAGCTTCCATTACCGCGAAGCATCTTGCAGCCCTTGCCGGTGCTACGTTGCCTGCAAGGCGCTGTTGGGAGAACTACTGAGGGAGCAACCAGCCTCCCGGATGAATGTTATACTTGGGGTTTAGGGTTTGGGGTTTATGGTTTAGGGTCTGGGGTTTGGGGTTTAGGGTTTGGGGCTTAGGGTTCAAAGCTAGCTAGCCCCGGGAAAAAACCAACGAGAACCAGTTTTTTTTAGATTAGGGATTAATCTGCTCCCCTAGTATTAAGCCCCCACCCCCACTAATATTAAATACTCGCAATAGATTATACGCAATTTGCCACATAGTGGGTGTATATAATAATGGGGGGGGGTGGGGGGATTAATACTAGGGGAGGGGATTAGTATTCCTGGTACTAGTACTACTTCCCATTGTTGCGCGCTCATGCATGGTATTGAATTGCAGCAAACCAGCACGCAACTTCGGAAGATGACCCTTGGAGTGTAGGGTATAGAACCTTAAGGCTACTGCCCTCAGCCTACTTTCGTGCTTGTATTCTTTGTTTTTAGAAATTTCCAAGACATGGTAGGCTCCTAGCATCAAACCCTAAAACCCTAAACCCTAAACCCTAAACCGAGGCAGATCCTTATGCCTTCATGCTGCAGCGACTTCGAGCTGTGAAGGACAGATTGACAGGGCTCGTCAAACACCTACTATATTGGGAGAATGGAAAATAAAATGGAAACTACTATAGGGATGTATCTGATGCTGTTCGAACAGCCTTGGTCTGGGCTTTCGTATGCATGTCTAGAGGTCACTAGTAGTTTTAGATGATGCGTGCTGTCAGGCGCAACTTCTTGGAAGAGTGAGTTAACATACCTTCAGGAAGTGTGTGCGTGTGTGCAGAGATGGTGACTGCAAGGCGTGTCAAGTAAAAGCTGACACGGGATAGCTGCCTTGGCTGCGACCTCTCCTGTCCAAGCTTTCATCATGAGGGCTTCGACAACAAAAAATGTTCCCATTCCTAGCTCCTGTTTCTGCCCCCACCCACCGGCCATTTAATTACAGGTCATGTAGTAGGCAAGCATAGGCTTCACGTCTTCCATGCCAATTCCGACGGACTTAGTGACCGACAGCTGATCATGGGCAGAGGGAGATTGTGGGTTTGTGACGCATCTGGGTAGAATTATGAGATTGTTTGCTGCAGGTCTTGTACGATGCCAGAATAATATTTTGGTCATTTTGGAGTCATTTTGTGGTCATCTTGCCCAGTCTTTCTTTGTCAAGCGCTGTGCTGTCGTTTTTTTTCCTTTTTTGCCAAAAAATTGTTGTCATGTTCGTTGTGTTGTCGTTTCTTGGCTATCTTGCCCAATCGTTTTTGTTGTCATTCTTGTTGCATCGTCGTTTGTTTGTGTGGATCGCTGCAGCATCTTCTCAGAAACCCGCACAATCATCCTTCCCAAATCTTTCGCCGTCCCCGCCCTTCCCAAACCTCTTCCCCCTCCTCCTTCCCAGGCCCTTTGGGGGGCGCTGGCGGGAGAGGGCCGGAGGGTGGAGATGGGGAAAGAGGCCGGCTGGCCGAGGGGGCTGGGGTGAGAGAGGGGCGGGGCATCCAGGCTTTAGAAAAGAGAGGAGGGTTTCAGGCTTTTGTCATTTTCTGTCTTTTTTCATGTTTTCATTATTTTCACTTTCTTATAATTTGTTTGTTGTCCCCTAAGTCATTTCCTGTCCTTTTCCTGTCTGGGGGGAGGCCTTGTGTCCTGTCATCAGCTCTGCTGTTAGGAGCGACTCTGCTGCGCCGACAGTCTTTTAAGGGTAGAATCAGGGCATCGACGATTGTTGACGTGGAAGGCACAGAAGGGCGGTACCCTGGGAGAACAGAGCTGTGCTGGCAACACGGGCCAGGAAGCTGATGATAGCCGATTGCATTTGAATTTGCCATAGTTGTAGATGTTGGTCTGGAGGGCTTAGAGACGGAGAGGGAGCATCAAACCTTGCGCAGGAAGGCGGTAGTTTCCTTGCAGAGAATGAACCTCGGCCGCCTCATTGCCCGGTGAATCCTGTGCTGCCACAGATGTTTCCATTTAGCTTCAAGGAGATAATCAGTGTAGCCAATCTTGGAGATCATGCAGCCTGCTCATGCTAAGGACACGATGATACTGAGAGCATCTGATGGTTCTGGATCAACTGCAGCTCCTTCTGCATTGAAGTATCGAGTGCATGCGTCACGGCAGGTCATGGGAAATGACTGTTCGCACACCTGATCAGCATCACCACTGCTGGTCCAGACTTATCTCAGGTAACGAGCTTCGTGCGAGATGAGCTGATGAGCCATATGAAGTAGATGCTAGTATCTGATGCTGTGATTGTGAGCATGAAGGTAGGCACTAAGCAATGCCAAGCAATGCCAACAGCGTAACTTCATTTGTGGCGGCTGACTTGGCATTCACGCCTGGTTCCCTTGGAATGTTTCCTTCATGCTCCTTGTGAGTTCTATGTGTCTTTCGCGTTTGCGGGATTCATTGCTCTAAAGGGGCTCCTGCAACGCCAAACAGCCTGAGAGATGGATCTCAAGGTGCCTCACCCTGCCACTGACAGAGCCTGCATATCGCAGTGGTTTCACCAGGAGGCAGCGTGTCCTTTGTCCCTGAAGCCAGACCGGAGAAGCTGGTTTGCGCCTTTGCCTTGTATGGCATAACAGGTACGGATTAAAGTATGGGTCTCCACTTACCAATGCTCCTCAGACGCAAGGGTGACGAAGGATTCTGGGGCTAGCAGCGGCTCTGTGAGGGCTCTGGAGGAAAGGTGTGAATGGGATGGTTGCAAGCATGCAGGGAGCCATGCGACCTACATGCGCGAACATTCCATACAAATATTGAGTGATGTACCATTTCAGATCTGATCAATGTAACCTACCTCAGAGTCCACTCTCCGGAGAATGCGGGCCTCCTTCAAACGCAAGGTCGCAGGGCGCAGCCCAAAATAGGGCTGCAGTCCATGACGACTTGTGACAAAGTGGACTGTTGCAACAAGATGGGGTTCTGGGAAGCTATTGGGAGGGATGATCGGATGCCAGATTCCTCTTCCATGGGTTGGCTTTGACATGTATGGCGTGTAAAGCTCAAGCTAGCGTTTCTTCCGCAGCTAGGCCACAGGGTCTTTCAACCGTACTTAGCAGCCATTACGCAGATGTTGGCTTGGAGTCAGCTCGCTAGCAGTGATTGCTTCAGATGCTCAATGTGAACTGGCTTGCAAGCAGCACCCTAGCTTGAATAAGGCATCACGCTCGTACATCTCTCGGCATGTTTAGTCACTTGACAGAGCACAACTGCCCCGGACTGAGCTGCTGCATGGCTTCTGGCCGACATGCGAAGCGGCTGGGTCCTGCTAGGTTCGGATCAAGCGGGAAGCTGTGCAGCGCAGTCATATCAATGACTCAGCGGATTGCCCTCCTTCATAGCTGTTTGGCTCTCTGAGGGCTGGGGATGTGGATGGGTTGGTGCCATGCCCAAGCGCAAGCGGAGCAAGCTGCTCTGTGTGCCTCAGCCGCTCGAGACTCTCGATGTAGTTGACCTTCCGTCCGTCCTTCAGGAGCCGACGACAAAGGAGGAGCCACTTGAGGAACTGCCGGAAGCGCAGGTTGCTCCTAAGTACCCGGAGATTGATTCGCTACAGGCTGAGGCAGAAACGGAAGAGTTGGAGGCCAGCCAGTTGGAACAGGCTGACGAGGAAGTCACTTTGAACGGAATTGGGGAGCTGGTCACGCTGCGTCGTTTTCTGCGGCTTTGGCAGGCCCGCGAAGCCTGGGACCGACGATTAGTGCATGAGCTGTTATGTTGGAGCATTGGTCAGCCAGCAACGCAGCTCCCGGTGCATGAGGAAGATTTCTTTTCCAGCCTAGGCACCTGGGCGATCTCAATGGTTTATATAGGGAATAGTACCAAAACAGCCTTCATTTGGGAATTGACATTTAGACAAAAAACCACTATATACCCTATATTACCCAGTGTAGTAGTTTCCATTTACCCTGTAGGCACGCCAGCTTGGGCTCGACCTGCGGGAGCTCTCTATCGGGGGGCGGCTGCCACCTGCTCCTCTGCCCACATCTTCGCGCCCAAGCCGAGGCCCAAAACGGCCAAAAAGCCCAGGAATCCGGGCAAGCCGGCAAAGGAGACATCCTCTGAGGGCTCTGATTCTGAGGAGCCCCGAACTTACAGGCCGAATGATTGGCCTGAAGAAACACGACACTTTGAAATTCTGCAGCGCCTTTGGCCCAACTACCTGCGTTTCCGAGAGGCCAGAGCCCTGCAAGAGCGACCGTCACCAAAATGGCGCAGCATGGGCGTCGAAAGCGTAGAGCGAGAGCGGAGCCTTCGAAACTTGTTGGCACAGGCAGGCCATGGATTCCAAGCATCGGAATGGCATGGACTGCTGTGTCGTCTTCTCCTATGTGTGCATAACAACATTCAGCTCTTCGTGCAAGTGCAGCTGCCGTTCGTGAAACGACAGTTCATGGGCTTGCCAGCTCTCGACTTGTGGCAGCAGACCAGCCAGTTCCTGCAACTGACCTCCAAAACAAGCCGGCCACAAGCAGTGAGGGCGTGGGTAGAGGAATTGCGCAAGTCCACTATCGCCTTAGTTAACGCAGGGCCCAGGATCTTTCAGTGCATCTTTGAAAGTTCGCAAGCGGACGACAGGCGCACACGTCTTGAAGAAGAGCTGCGGCGCGTCCTCGAGGCTTCTGGTGGCCTTAACTGCTACGACTCAGTCTTGGCCGGCCTTGTCCTTGGATACCGGAATCGGTTCGGGCACAAGGTGAAGCGAGAGCGCTTGCTTGTGGCCCTTGCTCCCAAGGAGCGACGATTGGTTTGCAGGATGCTGGGGGTGTCATTCCGAGCAGCTCCACAAGATGATGCTGCGCTGCTCCGCATGCTGCAAAAGAGGTTGCAGGCACCCGTACAAAGCGCTGACGCCTGTGAGTGTTTGCGGCAAGACGAAATTCCGGAAGTGTCGACTCTCCGCATTCTCTTGCAGGAGTACCTCCACTGGGAGAGCTTTAAACCCGGTCCGGAAGCAGAACTGTCAGACAACGATTTCCTGCAGTGGCTCTGTCCTAAGCTAGACTACCGCTCGGGGCGATATCAGGATGTTTGTCGGCGACTCCTGCGAGAAGGCATGGCCTTGGAGGAAGAAAAGTCCCATAAGACTTTTGAGCGTCGAGAGCTGACAGCTTTAAAGGAATACCTGCAGGGCATGGAGCTACCGACCGACCTCAATGTCACAGAATATATTTACGCAGATGGCGAACAGGCACCGGAGCCCCAAGTCATTGTCTTGAAGGAGGATGCGCAACCAGCCATCGAGCGGTTGGGCACACTGCCAGTTCTACCGCCACTGAGCCGTGGGTCTCGATCCGCAGCATCTGAAAGCTCCGCTCGGCGTGTTGGATCCTGAGAGGCCTCCACGGTATTTGCTGTAGACCCAAAGCGAGGCCTACACCAAGTGTCCAGTGTGGCGGGAACAGGTCGAGTCAGCTTGCACTGTTGAGTGATAGCACCAGGGTATTGGATAAGAAGTGCTGCTGGCTGCTTCTGAGTTTTTGACGGGGTGTGTCGCTATTCCTGCCGGGCTACCTCCCTTGATGAGTCTGCATCAGCTGCGAAATTGCCCAGGAGACATTGTACGAATAGGCTTGCCCCCCGCTAAAGGGTTTCAAATGAGATGGACAGAGAGAGAGAGAGAGTAGTGCTGCAGAGATTCGGAGACTAGGATGCGAAGTTGTCGACCAAGGCACATGGCTTGTGTACATACAAGGAGATAGGTAGCAAGGCCATCTGCGTTCAAAATCCTTAATGTTGAGAAATGTAGACCCATGATTAATAAACCCTCTCCCCGTAATGGGATTATAATAGGGATGCTAATATTAAAGCCCTTAAAAGGAGGAGGTTTATTCATCAGGGGTCCCAAAACCCTAAACCCTAAATAGTAGTGTCCATTTTCTTTTCCATTATCCCTATATAGCCCCAATATAACCCCGAAACTCAAAAGCAAAGCAACCCGAAACCCTAATTCCAACGCGGGCGAAGATGCAGAGAGGCCGACTCGGAGGCAGGGCGCGGCGGGGGTGGCCGTGAACCATCCAAGGCATCTTGGCCAAGGGCCACCTGAATGAGGGTTTAGGGTTTAAGGCTTAGGGTTTAGGGCTTAGGGTTCAGGGTTTAGGGCTTAGGGTTAGGACTCAGGGTTTAGGGTTTAGGGTTTAGGGTTCAGGGTTTAGGGTTCAGAGCTTAGGGTTTAGGACCCAGGGTTTAGGGTTCACATGGGCCGTTGTCTAAACTCCTAGTATCCCCCTTAATAACAGAGAGTCAAACGGAAAAGAAAAACTGCTATATATAGCTATATATAGGGTTATGTAGGGCATTATAGGGGTTAGAGTCTAAGCTCCTACATCAGAGCATAAGCTGCGAACTCCATGCGCCAAACCCAAGAGTATAAGGCTGTCTCTATGATAGGGGTTATATTGTGGTTATATATAAGCATTGTACCCTGGTAATGGAGAATCAAATGGAAACTGAACTAGAAACTGTGGGTTTATAAAACAGTTTTAAGACAGGGGTCTCTCAAATTCGACACCACCCACTCCCTGTATTAAATATTGCCTGTGGGCCCAAATGGATTGAGCGGACATAAGCTACACTAGGAAATGCGGGCTGCTCAATGTTTGAACCTGGCGGCTCGTAAACCCTCAACTGCTTAGGGTTCCCCAGTAACCCCATAGTGATAAGGGTACCTTTTTTCCTACTATTCAGCTTTAATAAGGAGACCCCCAAATAACTGGGTTGCTGTTAAGGAACTTAAATTAAGTTACCATAATGGGTATATATAGTAATTTATAGGGCTTCCCCAATACAGTAACTTAATTTAAGTTCCTAAACAGCAACCCAGACTACTGGGGTACCTAGTGTTTCTAAGCAGGCTCCAGCCACGATGAATGGAACCAAGCAAAGCAGCGCGGCGCCGGAAGTAAACCTGGCGGCTTAGCGTTTAGGGTTTAGGGCTTAGGGTTCAGGGTTTACAATGCCAGTCTTCAAGGGCGGTAGAATACGTTCAGATTTCTCAAAATCATGGAAGGATGTGGGGCTTTTGGCGTCCATGCGGATAATAATGCGGGGCTCCGGAGAGTTTCTGAAGATGATCGGCCTTCCTCCCTGAAAGAGGACTATAGTATCAATAGGGTATGTGGGAGGGCCCGCTGTCGATAATTGCTATGCCCGCCTCAAGGCATGGTAGCTGCCAGAGAAGCAGGCCGAGAGCACGAAGACGTTTACGATCATACTGAGCCCCAGGGGGGACACTTTGAGGCCGCACACGGCTTCCATGAAGATGGGCAGAAGGTCCAGGACCACACGCTGCATGGCTGTGAGGGCCAAGAACAAGACGGAGATCAACATCAGCTGGAAGCAAGCTGAGCCGTTCTTGCCGAAGAGTCGCTGCATCAGGGAGCCGAAGGTTGAGACACCCAAGTGCCGCCCAAGCCGTATGAGTAGGACTAGGGTGACATCCGTGGTCAGCGCAAGGATCGCAAGCAGGAGAGTGCACAGCACAGGACCACAGCACGCAAAGGCATGAGGCAGCGTCAGCAAGCCGGTCCCCATCGAAGAGGCCGCGAGATTCAGCGCGGTGGACATTGGTGTGCCAGAGCCACCCTTCCAGGGAATACCAGTTTCGAAAAAGCTTCATCATGCAATGCCTACTGTATTCTAAACCCCTTAAGACGGGCCCGAAAAGGTAGCGTGCCTTCTTCCCATTGGAGCCTGCCTTCTTGGCCTCCGCCAGAAGTGGTTTCTGTGTCTCTTCGACCATGGCCCTGGATCAACTGAGCAGCAGCACTTGGTGCCGCTTTTCTGGGTTGCTGTTAAGGAACTTAAATTAAGTTACCATAATGGGTATATATAGTAAATAATAGGGTTCCCCAATATAGCAACTGAGTTTAAGTTCCTTAACAGCAACCCAGTTTTTTACGCTTTCAGAATGCCCTGCTACATGAAAAGTGCTTTCAGTGGGATTCTCCACCCCTTGTAATTCGAAAGGATTTGCGATGTAGCCTCCTGCTCTGAGCCCTGGTACGGCAGGCATCGGCGGTCGCATTCTTCGCAGGGGGTTGAGAGTTCAGGGGCCAATTTGCAATTAGATGAACTGATGAGTTAGATGTGATGAGGTCTGCTAAGAAACAACAACATGGATAGCCTACCCCTAGCTTCCATTTTGTTTTCAATATTCTTTTCCATCTGGTTCTCAGTTCTAGAAAGTGCATGGCATTGCAACTGTGAGGCAAGGATAAGCTGAATAATCTTGGAACAATATTCGGTGCCTTCTACGCGTCCCTGTCCATTGCCCTGAATCTACTGAACAGCTGGTGCTGGGCCTGCCAAGTCTGGAGGGCGTAATGTCAGCGGCTACAGGGCATGTCAAGATGCACCATCGTCACAGCAACAACAGCAGTGAGCTCATGACACACAGAATGCCAATAACAACAATAACGTTTAAAAACCATGGCAGCACCAAAATGATAGGATCATATCAGCGACACCTGGCCCCGCACAAGGTACAAAAAAGGAAACATGCAACAGTGGCTTAAATAGGTGGTACAAGGTCGTGGCCCATCACCAAACAAGTCCCTATCCCATTCCATCAGGGTACATCCCTCCTACCCGCTTCAATTCCAGAAATTCCAGTCAGGGCATGGTTCATTGGCCTGGAGCAACTTTTTCTTTCGACAGCCCTGGTGGCTCTCCGCGAGATGTGGCCGTAGGAACCAGCCACCAGCACAAATGTAGGGTTTGTTTTAAATGGATGGTTGAGGGTTTAGGATGTAGGGTTTAGTGCAATTACTGAGGGTTTGGGATGGGATTTTCGATTTGGCTAATTTTGAACTAGTTAAAGTCGGATGCTCAGTCATTGTAAGCCTAGTTGGTCTTCAGGGATTACAGTGCCCCTTTAGTAGATGGAATATGGGGTATATGGGGATCTTATCATAATTTACCCAAAACCATATTCTATCTACTTAAGGGAGACTATAACCCCTAAACCCCAAACCCTAAATAGTAGTTTCCATTTTCTTTTCCATTCTCCCTATATAATCCCCAATATAACCCCAATATTTTATCTACTTAAGGGAGACTATAGTTTTGGAGGCTTAGGACTCGGGATGCGCGGACCCCTACCGACTAAGGGATCCCAGCGTAAAGGGCTGGAAAGACGCAGTCGCCCTTTAGGTGGAACCCACCACCCTGTAATAGTGGTATGACAGACAGGAATATGAGGATCCTGATATGATCACCATTTTCCATTATAGACACTATTGCTGGGTGGGTGGTCCACCTAAACTGAGTTAGGTTTGGGGGCCCTATAAAATTCAAGTTGTTGTCGTGGCTTTATAAGGAGGTTTTTAAGTCTTCAGGGCAATAAAAATCAAAACATGTTCAAATCTACACATGTAAAGTGTCCTTTTCTAAGGGGACATATGTGGCAGGTACGGCTTGGGGATCAGAGGTCGTGATTTAGGTCTAACAAGGCTTGGGGTGTGGTCTGAGGTCAGACAAATGGAAACCTCTCAAAACTAAAGACACCGTCATCAGCTGGTGGATGTAATTCAGCCATATGTTTGGCCCACTCACTTTCATTGTCTCTCGTGGATAAAGCGGCAGTTCTCACCTCAGAACAGCTGCAGCAGAATGTATGAGGGCAGTTCTCAAAATTCGAGACTTCCGTACAAGTACAGGCTTAGGGTTTACCCTAAGGGTCCAAGGACTCAAATAATAGGGTTTTAGGGCGCAAATACTATAATATTACTGGTACTTGGGCCCTAAAACCCTATTATTTGGGTCCTTGGACCCTTAGGTTTAGGGCTTATGGCAAACTTTACCGTAAGTAAAAACAAAACTGATCAGAAACCTCCTTGAGGACAGAGGGGATGCGGTGGGGCGATCAACTCTGCCATGAACAGCCTAGGGTTTGGGATTTAGGGTTTTGGGGTTTAGGGTTTAACAGCCTAGAAATATCCTCGTCCCAACCTAGATATTCGGAGCCCCGTAATATCAAAACACCCCGTAGGTTCAAAATGACCAGTTCAGGGGGGTGAAAATCCGGAAGAGCACTTTTTGAAAAGACTACCCAAAAGCGGCCACCCATCAATGAATCAGGGTGTTTTCTGGAATTCTCAATAAGTATTCAATTGATTGATGAATTAAGCAACAAATACCCTCCAGTTTAACCTTGAACTGAAACCCCAAACCCTAAACTCTAACCCTTCACGCTTAACCCTAAACCCTAGACCTTTGATTTTGAGCCTTTCAGCTGAGCTTTGGACCCCAGGTGCACCGACCGTACTGAAATTGACGGCAGATCCTCGCTCCAAGTTTAGGATGTAGGGTTCAGGGTTTTAGGGCTTTAGGGCTTTAGGATAATGACTAATAATAGGGGTTTAGGGTTTTAGGGTTCTAGGGCTTTAGGATAACTACTATTTATGGTTTAGGGCTTGGGGATAGTACCCTGCGTACACCTATAAGGGTAATTTAAAAAGGAAACTACTTTTGAAAGGATTACAGTTTAGGGTTCGGGCTTTAGGGGTGTTTCACAAATAATGGAGAAGGTGGCTGCCAGACCCCAGGCGTCCATGAGAATTCAGGGATTAGAATACCATCCCTCAAAAGGTGACTCCAGGCTTTAAGGAGCTAATGAAGAAAACACCCTAAACCCTAAATCCCCCCTAAACCCTAAACCCTACGGCCTAGCAGGATTCCAACTCTGTGCGGTGGGCGGGGGACAGCATCGTAACGCCTAAAGAATTCCCTTCCCCAAGCTGGGTTTAGGGTTTAGGGTTAAGGGTTTAGGGTTTAGGCTTTAAGCCTACGGTCCATTCGAAAGTCCATCTTATGTCATTTGCTGGCTTGGGTTGGCTTTGCGCTTTGTTGGGCTTGACGCAAAGTATCTGAAGACTAGTGCGACGGCCTTTGGAAATCTCCGGCACACTTCGATATGGATGTTTTCAAAAATCAGGGGCCCCTCTTTGGGGGCCCTAAGGGTTTAGGGTTTAGGGTTTAGGGTTTAGGGTTTAGGGTTTAGGAAGGGATTCTCATGCTTTGGGGGTTCATGTAGGAGGGAATTATGCGTCACCTCATGCAGGGGCTTAAATACGTCGAGGGCAAGATGAACTCTAGCCACAAAGGGATAGTACTGGAAATTACTCATGCTTCGGCATTGTCATCCTCGAACAACCGTTATCAATTTCATCCCACATTCTTAGGGGACCATAGTATCCCCATTTCCAGTACTACTCAAACCAAGACCTTATGCACAAAACTTTTGCCATCCAATAGCATCCCCAATAACAATTCTCCAAAACTGATACCCTAAACCCCTAAATCCTTAAACACTAAACCGCTAACCCTAAATCCTAAACCCCTAAACCCTAAACCCTTAAACCCTAAACCCTTAGGCCCTCTGAAGCTTCCGCACCTGCTGCCACCGCCTTTGCCGAAGCCGCCGCCCTACAGGAATCGGGGTCTAGCATGATTTGGGGGTGTAGAGTTTCGGGCTGTAGGATTCAAGGGAGGATTTAAGGAAGGATTTCGGGGCTTACGGTCTACAGGATTAGGGTTTAGGATTCACGGTTCAGCGGCTAGGATTTCAGGTTCAGCAGCCCCTGTGCTAGCATGCTCGATGAACCACTCACGCAGTGGGTCTAGAGTTTAGACCCTAGGGTTGAGGTTTAGGATTTAGGGTTTAGGGTTTAGGATTTAGGGTTCAGGGTTTACGACCCGCGGTTTCAGGCTTAGGGGTCAGGTATTCAGGATGTAGATTTTTACCTCTTGTAGACATCCAGTCCTAGCAGCTCTTGGAAAAGGAAGGAATGAAGCATCCTAGGTATTCAGTAGTTTCCCTAAATAGGGGACCCCACAATAGACCCCCAAATACTATAATCCTTACTCTAGGGACCCCTAAAATGGTACTAACTTGGGAAACTCCCACTCAACGTCCAGACTTGCAGGGTCGAGGCTTTATGCTGCCGCGGAATCCGTGACCCTGTTCCTGGCCCTTGCATATTCATTCTGGCCTTAAACCCCTAACTCTAAACTTTAAGCCCTACACCCTAAACCCTAAATCCTAAACCCTAAATTGTAGTTTCCATTTCATTTTCCATTATCCGAGTATATTCCCAGTATAACCCCATATACGATAATAGCTTCCATTTTCTTTTCCATCATCCCGATATAACCCTAAACCCTAAACCCAATATAACCCTAAAACCTAACCTGCAGGCCTTGCTTAGCCAGCATCCGGATGAGTTTGGGTTGAACTTGCCTCTAGCTATACAAACTCCACGACAACATCTCGATTAAGGTTTAGGGGTTTGATTTAGGGATTAGGGTTTAGGGTCGAGGGTGAGTATGTTTTGTAGTAATACTTGTAGTAGCAAAAAAGGTTTAGGGTTTAGGGAATAACCGATTAAAACAAAAGTGGCATAGCAATAACAGTCACGATGAAACCATGCTCTGAAGCATGAGCCCTAATCCCAACAAAACTACGGGGCCCAGCACAATCCTGCGCTTTAAGGGTTATACAGGGATTGTTTAGGGTTTGCGGATATTACCTCAACAATGGAGCATCAAATAGAAATGGATAATATCCAATTTTCCATATTTTGGAAAATGATGTGGGGGGTAGCATCCTACATAATTTCCGACAAACTCTCTAAGTCTAGTTTAGGTGCCCGATCGCATAATTATCAGAGGAAGCTGGTACCATAATATTTGTAATTCTCCAGGCCCCAGTAGTACCGCCCTAGAATGCAAATTGCCGAGAAACCCCCAACCTACAACTCTTCGCGCACGCCAAACTCCGCAAGATCAGGTTTTACAGCCTACGGTGTGGGGCTGCAAGAAGGACCCCTATCTTTTCGGGTTTAGGGTTTTGGGGCATCCTAAACCCCTAAACCCTGAACCCCCTTAAGCCCCCAAACCCATTGATTCTTTTCAACCACCAACCCTAAACCATTTCCCGTGAAGCAGCGGCCTTGCCCTTCCAATCGCCACCGCCTCCCTTCCAGTCGCCTCCCATGGGAGGCCCGGGCCTTGGCAGAAGCAGGGGATTCGGTGATTTGGGTTTAGGGTTTAAGGATAAGAGAGGGATTTGGGAAGTTGCCAGAATTTGCGGTACCTTTATGGGGGCGTATGGGGATACATGAGCTTCAGAGCTTCGAGTGAGGGTCCCCATAAACCAGGATTCTAATATTTTGGGGTCTATGTTGGGGTCCCCTTACTTATAATCAGAGAATAGACAGTATCATTGGGGGTCTGGAGATCACAGTCAAAGGTGTAGGGTCAAGATCTTCGCATTGGGGCTTAGGGCTTGGGGTTTGGAGAAGCCCTAAACCCTAAACCATGACTATTACTACCATAAACCTTCATATTATTATTAACAGTGGAAACCCTAAACCCTAATCCCTAAAGCCCATCCATTTCATTATCAGGTGCGAGGTTACCAGGTGGGTACCCTTGCATAAGGCTTACAGTCATGAGGCTTCTCTGGGGAGACTGGGTGGTCTTCAAGGGAAAGGCTACCAGGGTTTAGGGTTTAGGGTAGCTACCCACCTGGAAATTCCTGGATAAGACTGGTACAGGCAAGGCGCCTAAATTCTGACCACGATCATTTTCAGGTCTAGTTTAGGCCCCCTGTACCGTAACTATACAAGGAGTCTAGAACCATGATATTGGTCATGGTTCCGGCTTGCTTCCCCACATTGTAAACCCTGTAAACCGCTTGGAGCCCAGTTGCCTCGCACTTTCCATCTTCCTCTCTATTGATTGATTTTCTACTTACCGGTAATTATCCTAAACCCTAAACCAGGCTTCTGTACTACTACTTGCTAGGTTCTAGTAAGGGATTATAACCCCTATATAATCCCTACATAAAATATTCTCGGGAATAAGAACCAGTCAGATGAGTACCCGGCCAAGCTACAGAACCCGATCTCAGGCCGGCACGGCGGTCCTGCGCCACCGGGAGGGAAGGGTGGAGGACCTGGCGCGCAAGGGTCTTGATCATCCCCAGCAAGATAGGTCCAGTTATAAGGAATTATACAGGGGTTGTTTGAATCACTTTGGAATCGTTATACTTAATTAGAGGATGCGGGTACCCCACTCCCAAGATTAGGACTCTGAAAGAGCTACACGATAGTCATAAGGTCCTAATGTTGGTGGTTGGGTTTGCCAAAAACCTCCTGCTATTCTGATAGACTGACAATTCAAGTGGGAAAGAGGGGAAGATATCAAGTTGCGAATTCATACGCTGGCAGCGAATAGTGATAGTGATGTACAACATCTCAGCGAAAACTTCCATAATGCTTTTGCCGTATTGCTCTCGCACTAGCTGGCAGGACTCCTAGAATAAACGCTCATACACTTCGACTTCTAATTCTCATACCACAGCAGGCTATACTTCCGGCGAGGACCACACACAACAACCAGCGCTTTATGAGAACTGTTCCAACAACATCACTGAAGATATAGACATGGCAACTAATCATCACACCTCCTCCTCAACACCTCCTCTTTCTGACTTGCCTAGACCTGGGCTTTGTACCACAACAGTTGCTGGCAGAACTAACTGACTGCTACGGTTTGTCTGTTCCATCTTCAACCCTCACCCAGAACCCTAAACAGCCCTGCCCCCACGGACCCGCGAGACCCTTGAAACCCGCCAAACACCAAAGCTCAAACCCCAAACCTAGACCCTAACCCGCCTGGCGGTCCCAGCCCCATGGGCGGAGGCCCCATATGACCTTTCACAGGAAATTGTGCCCCAGGGTGGCCTTTAGGGCTTGGGACTGACTGAAGATAAAAATTGAAAGGCTAAGGCAAGGGTTTTCGGAATTTGCAGTTGAAGTTTTAATGTGTGGGATGGCACCAGTTAGGGCTCAGGGTATGGTTTGCAGATGGCATTGAATATCGGATGCCTCCCTCCCTGAAACTAATACGGAACCCCAAAAAAAGCCCGCCCGAGACTACCGTCCTTTCAAGAGATGGCTCCAATATGGGGTTCCTGTTTGTGGGTGAGAGACAAATCTTGGATAACCCTAAACCCTAGACCTTAAGTCCTATAGCTGCACAAACCCTGAACCCTCAAACCTCCAACTTCCCATGCCAGCCTGAAAAGTCTTCCCGCGGGAATTCCTCCTGAAGGGCAAGGTGGAGGAATGCTGACGGCACTGAACCGAGTTAAGGGTTAGGTTTAGAGACCAGGTTTTATCGCTGCTAGGCGGGTTATATAGGTTAGTCACGGCTGCCTGTTCATCTATATGGCCTTTTGAGGTGTAGGTCAAGTGGCAAGCGCCTCTCATTGCTGCCATTCGTATCAAGCGACTTGTTTGCCGATTGCTGCCATTTTGCAAATCATGATTATCGTTGATGCCTGGCGGCATCGTTGATTTCAAGTAGGCCTGCAGACGTGACGATGCCTTCTCTATTGCAGCGCCACCTTGTGAAGAACCTGGAGAAGCTTTGCAAACCGTAGTAGTCCTGGGGTCACTCAGGCTACATCTACTGGGCGCTTTCAAAAAGGTTCCCCAGCGTGCTCAAGAAGTCATCTAAATGCGCCTTTCCCCGATCCTGCAGCCCTCAACACAAAATCCTGAATCAAAGCCAAGACCCTAAACCCAGCAAGGGCATCAGCATTTAGCATGGCGTCCTGCTTGGGCACCTGGGGCTTGGGTTCCAGCAGTGAGCTGAAGAGCTCTTTCTCCTCCTGCGAGGGCAATGAGACTGTAGGGCTTAAGGTTTAGGGGGGGAGGCCTTGGGCCTTGGGTTCCAGGCTTCAGGTGGACGACTTTACGATTGCCATTGGCCCATCAGAGTCACGGGCGTTCTCCGCAAGAGACTTGTCAGGGTCATGCAGGGAATACCGTACTTGAAGGGTTCGGGCCTGTCTCAATGTGATGGGTCCCTCTTCTGTTAATCCACCCCAAAATAATGCACATGTTACCCTGTTGCATAGCATTTACCCAGATTCAGAAAAACGGTACTACTGGCAGTCTTGGAGGTACCCTCCCCGTGATAAATAAAAAATTGAACCCCGACGGCCCCCCCAAAAGAAGGCCAACATCGGAATTCATCTTCATTTGAGGGACGGCACTGGCCACTGCCTGTAGCATTACGTCGCCCCGTGGTCAACTCCTACAAATATGTACATACTATCTAAGCACTATGGTTAGTACTGCTTAGAGCGATACTTCTTTGTAAGAGAGAGCACTGATCACCGCAATATGATTAGTTCATCCTACTAGTTGAATCTAGACATTGCCAGTATGGTTTGTCCTCAAGAGCCTTCTCCCCACTTACGTGCTACATGAATATTTAACTCAACCCCGAAACCCTAGACCTTAAACCCTTGATGTAACCCCTAAACCCTGAAGCATGCAAACCCCTGAAGCATGCAAACCCTTGAAGCAAAGTACATCTGCAGGCTCAGGTTTCTGTGACCGGGGTTGTAGGCCTCATACCATGTGTGAAGAAACTCTTCATAAGTATCTCCCCTGACCCTGAGCCCTAGACCCGAACCCTAATCTCTGAACCCTAAACCCAAAACATGAAACCCGTACCCTAAACCCCAGCCCTAAACCCTAAACTGAAAAACCCTAAACCTTAAACCCTAAATGGTAGTTTATTTTCCGCTATCCCAATACAAGTCCAAACCCTTAACCCCCAACCCTAAATCCTAAACTCTCAACCATAAACCCTAAACTCTAAATCATAAAAACCCTCCCCAAAAGTAGCCGACGCCTCTTCACGGCTTCCGCCTTCTTTGAGCTTGGCCAACAACTCTTGCGCAACCTGGCCAGGTTTGGGTTCCAGGGTCTAAGGTTTTTTTTGGGGGAGGGGGGGGGGGTCGGGGCTTAGGCTTTAGGGTGTAGGGTTTCCCAAAATTAGGGATGCATTTTGGGGTCCCCATAGTAAGGAGTTACAATATCTCTGGGTCTATATGAGTGTAGTGTATAGGGTTGGGTTCATGGTTGAAGGAGTTTTGCGCTTTGGATCCAGAAACAGCGATTCGGGTTTAGGGTTTGAAGTTATGGCTTGGTATTTCTGCCGTACAGGCTCAGGATTCAACGTGTAGCCTTCGGGGCACAGGGCATATACCTGGAAACTTCTAGGAAACTAGTATGTCTCTTTGGTGAGGGTCTATATGGGGTTTTCCAGAAGTTGAGGTGTCTGTGTCGGGAGTGGTCGCGGAACAACGAGTGGGGTCCCATATTTCTGGAGGCCTTCATGTCATAGTCATCTTGATGGACTTATGGGCCGCTTGGGCTTGATAGAAAATCTCTTCCTCTAGGAAGGCTACGAGAACGCAGGAAAGCAGATATGATCTACAGTCTAAACTCCTACCTAAATAACCCCTATAATACTCCCCTATATAATCCGCCATATAACGCCCCTTTAAGGAGTTTAGACTACAGTTCAGATGATCTATACCCCCAGTCTACCCATGAACATCCTGGTTGGGATCCTAAAACTACACCCCCACACCCCAAGCCCTAGACCTTCGCGCGTAAAATTCAAAGCCTCCTACAGGTTCTGAAGCGGGATAAGTGCGAACTAGTTGTGACCTTTTATGGTACTTCTAACTTCGAAATCCACTTATGACTTATGATAATCCATGAACATCCAAATAACGTGACTGATATAAGCTCGTGGTGGCTGATTTGGTTTCCTAATCATGGAAACTTGGCTTGAGTTCCTTAACAGCCTTCAGGTTAACAAGGATTACTGGTCCTTAGTAGGGAATAAGGGAATATCATCCCTATATGATACCTATATAGTATCTTCCCATATTCCCCACTCGAAAACCTAAACCCTAAACCCTCAAGCCAGGAAAAATAGAAATTGTATTCTCGCCCGCCCATTTCAAAAGAAATGAACACTCAGTAAGGGGAGCCTATTTTTGCCTTTTGGAGCAAATGTTGGCTTTTTGGGCACAGTGAAGCCACTTTGTGCCTTTGGAATAAATTTCGACGCCAATTGAAGCTTTTGGAACTATTTTGACTCGTTTCAAACCATTTTCGGCTTTTTGGAGCCAATTGAAATCTTTGGGCCCTTTTGGCCCTTTTGGAATCAATTTCGGCTTTTGGAACCAATTGAAGCTTTTGGGGCCATGTTGCCATGTTGCGTCTTTTGAAACCCATTTCGGCTTTTTGGAGCCAGTTGAGGCTGTTGGAGCAGTTGTGGGCTTTTTGTAGCCAATTTCGGCTCTTTGGAACCAATTCAAATTTCTAGGGCCATTTTGGGCATTTCGGAACCACTTTCGGCTTTTTTGCAGCCAGTTGAAGCCCTAAACCCTAAACCCTAAACCCAATTTCGGCTTTTTGAGCCAGTTGACGCTTTTGGAATCATTTTGAACCTTTTGGTGCCAATTTTGCCTTTTTTGGAGCCCATTTCGCGCCCTTTGGAACCAATTTCGTCTTTTTGGAAGCCATTGAAAGCCGTTTTGGGAGTTTTGGAAAGAAATTGCTTCCAAAGGCTGTGAGGCGGGGTTGGGAGAACCCCCAAAAAGCCCCTGTTTCTAGCAAAAGTTCAGAAGCAATCTCAAAAACGGAAACTCGGTCAAAACCCGGTCAAAACTCCCGACCTGAACCCTATACAATTTGTATGCACCCTGATATGAAATGTACTAAACCCTAAACCGTGAACCCTAAACCCTAACCTTATGCCCTACTAAAAACCAGTAAGAAGGGGCCGGACTCGCCTCGAAGCTTGCATACTGGCAATTCAGCGGAACGCTGCCGGGCTTCCGCTCCTGCGATGTCCGTGTAGCTACAGGTATCAGCTGAAGCCATAAGAACAGGATCTAGGGTTAGGGCTTTAGGGTTTGGCGTTCAGGGGTCATGGGTTAGGGTATGGGATTTAAGGCTTAAGGGTTCGGGTGATAAAGGTTTTCTGCTCTGACCCAGAATCGAAGCAGCCTCTAGGACTCTAGGAAGAAAGATGTAGACTGTGCGAAGATGTTAGGCAACAAAGCTTGCAATGTGAGGACCCCCACAATAGCCAACCACTCGAAACCAAGATGACTCTGGGGATTCCCTAAAACAGGGCGCCTTGGGGACAGATACATGAAGATGACAGAGGTAGATGCGGAGGTCTCTATGCGGGTTTCTATCGGGATGCAGGAGCTGTGGAGATTTCCGAAAGTTAGGAGGCTATTTAAGGAGTCCATAGGATAGGGATTGTGGTTAGGGTTTAGGGGGTTCCGATTCATGGAAGCCCCCTTTGAGAACTTCTCTTATGAAGACATGGACCCTTATCCCTACCAATTTGCCCGACAGGTCCTGTTGTATATCCCCATATCAACCCTTACTAGAACACTATTACAACCCTTTACAATTGTTTAGGGTTTATTGCGTTTGTGAATCTCCGAGTAAATCCTGGACCCTAAACACCCCTCAAGGCAATGAATGACAGGCTTCTACTGGCTTGCTGCTGAGGACCTTGAATTAAGTCACCATCAAAAGGGTACATTAAAAAAAACAAGAAATAGGTTTCCTTGCTATGATAACTTGATTTAAGTTCCTTAACAGCAACCCAGTCTATCCAGGTCCTCGGCGACCAGGTTCACAATCGCGGCGAGCACCTGGCACGGCTTGGGTTCCAGGAACTCAGAACCCTCCTAAAGGCTCAAGGGTTTAAAGTGTAGGGTTGACTTAGCCTTTGATTTCATTTTCGTAGGCTTACCGTTCAGTGTCGGAACTTGTGCCGTTTTACAAAGTAAGGTTTAGAGTTTAGGGTACCTGAGATCTAGTGGATGAGGTCTAGGACTCATGCGGGCCCACCCTAAACCCTAAGCCCGAAACCCTACACCCTAAACCAGAGCATACTGGCGACGAGCAAGGCAGTTCTGATAAAGAACGAAATCGCAGTGTTGATGGACTGAATGAAGTTAGCATTGTTGATGGACTGAATGAAGTTAGCATGACCCTAAGAACAAAACAATCATAATATCGGTTTGAGGCTAGGCTTGTGACTACACAAAATAGTACTTATAGCATGTTTTGAGGTTGAATGTTTATGGATATTTGATCCCAAGAGGGCTGCTACAGGGACTGGAATACCATAACTCTCAGGGTTCTGGTTTATCAAGACATGCAGGATTCTGTTCATCAACAGTAGCTTCTGTGTGCGACACCTCTGGGGTCTCGGGAGATGCTGCGCGGGCTCCCACAACCTACTCATGTTAAGATGTCAGGAATGCCGGGAATTTATGCCGCGTTTAGGGTTTAGGGTTTAAGGCTTAGCATGCCTGGCTATCCTAAGTAGTCCTGTCCCAATCTCCCATGACGTTCCCTCAAATCCGTTCGCCCAGTTCCGGAAAATCCCAAAACCTCCCCCAAGCTACGCTTTAGAGTTGAGGGTTTAGCGTTGGACAGTGGTCTTCGTACGGCCCTTTTTGAGCTTCCAGTTAGCTTGTGCCCAACATATGCACCCACCAATGTTTCTAAGGAGGCTCATTGATGCTTACCACCAGCATGGCATCGACAAACCCTACCACACATGAGCCATAGTGTAAACTCCTAGTATCCACCTTAATACCCCCTATGCTGCTCCCTATAATAATCCCCTATATAAGCTTCCTTTAAGGAGTTTACACTATAGCTCATATGGCTCCTAATCTGCTACAATATTCAACAAGCCCTAAGCATACGGTTTTAGGGTTTAGGGTTTAATGTTTAGGGCTTAGCTACAATATTCAACAAAGCCTGGGGTAATTTAGTAACATTGGGATCATATAGAGGTTATATTGGGATAATGGAAAAAGCAACTGGAAACTGGTTTAGGGTTGAGGCCTAAGCCTGTGGGGTTCTCCTAACCACCTCGACTATACGACCCCCCTTATTACTCCGTGTGAAATAATCTTACTTAGCCCTGGTTATCGTTGAATAACCCTTCTTAAGGGGTACTTCAGGGGAGTTCGAGTACAGGCAGGAGGTAGGGAAATAATAACAAACCCCTAACTGTGAACCCTACAGTCGTTTTCGGGTTTAGGCTCAGATGAGTATGGGGGGAAATTTTAATGGCAAACCAGCCTGACAAACTCAGCCGGTGTTGTATTTCAGCACCCAACCATCTGAAATCTAAACACTAGGTTGGGCCCCAACCCCTTGAAAGTCACCACAAAGGATGATGGTCATTAGTAAGTTCCCTGCGTGTTCGTACAGTACCACTGTTACTGGGTGAGGGCTGAACCCACAGCGCAAACTCTTAGACCCCAAACCCTAAGCCGCGCACCCTGGACCTAAGCCGTAAATCCTGCATCCTAAAATTCAAAACCCCACCCTAGAGCCTAAGCTTACTGGGGCTTAGTAGGGAATACGGGAATATGCTAAATTGGGATTATACAGGTATTATATGCCTAATTCCCTACTAAGAACTAGTAAGCAAAGCGCAGACCCCAAACCCGAACCCTAAACCTTAAATTCCGAACCCTAAACTCCAAACCCTAAACCCCAAGCCCCAAACCATAAGCGCTTCAACCAGGCGTTCTCTCGAAGTTTCGCGCTCCCCCTCGCGCGCCTGCTCACCGAAGCCTACTGCGAAGCCGTCGACCTGGCCATTTGACGGGTTTAGGGATTAGGGTTGAGGGATTAGGGCCAATGTAATGGTAGGAATTATACAGAAGCTGGGAAATCTACAGGGATTGTAGAGGGATGATGGCAAAGAAACAGGAAAGCCTCCCCAATTAGATACTTAAACAATGCACCCTCAAGCCTAAATCCCAAACCCCAAACCCCTACACATACGACCCATAAAACCCTATAAAAACCTTTCCTAAACCCTAAACGCTGAATCCTAAACACTAAGCCCTAGACCCTCCCCAAACCTGAAACCCGGACCCGGGACGAATCCGAAAGGCCTGGAACCCTTTGTCTTCGGGTGCAGTCCGCTCCAGGCCAGAGGCTGCCGCATCATCAAAGTTAGGGTCCTGCCACGCAGGAAGGAAGGGATGTAAAGTAGGATTTAGGGTTTAGGGTGGGCGTAGGACACGGAATCAAGGAATGGAAAATAAAGTGGAAACTATGATTTTTGATGGTTTAAGGTCTAGGATTTGGGGTTGAGGGGGTGAAAAAAAATGTTTATGAAGAGCTGACGAGGAGGTTCGGGCTTAAGAAATTTATGCGGCTAAGTGGAGATACGGTTGACCAGTTTTAGGCTTCGGGTTCAGGGTTTAGGGTATAAGGTTTAGGATTTAAGGTTTAAGATTTAGGATCTAGGCTTTAAGGCTTAGGGTTTAGGGTTTAAGGTTTAGGATTTATGATTTAGGCTATAAGGTTTAGGGTTCAGAGTTTAGGGCGTAATTAATAGCATCCCTGTTTTCTCAAATTCATGAGGATCTGGAGGTACTGCTTTGCATGGAGGAATTTATCAGTAGCCCTGGAGCATCTTCCATTGTCTTGTCCACTTTCCTTGATGTCCCTCTAAAATCCCCAAATATGCGTGGTTGGCATTTCATGTTCCATGCTGTTTTGCGTTTGGTTCTCATTTACACGTAGCTTTTCCGTGTGATTCTCCAGTATTGCTAACTCTAAACTCTAAACCCTAAATTCCAGGGCTCCTTCGGCCCAGCCCAGGTTCAGAAGCTGCCATAGGAAAGAGGAAGACAGAGGTAGACGAACACAACTACAACCGCGTGGTGATTGCATGATATCATGGGTTGATGCCGCTATAGTACTGTAATGGCACTCTAAACCCTGGGCCCCTAAAGACCCTACTGCCCTAGCGTAGGAATTGAGCGCATCATGAATGCATTTCTGGCCTAACTCATCTCTGGCATTCTAGCCATGCTAACACGACCATGCTGCTGGCATCTTCAGGATCGACTTCGGCCATGTCCTTTCTAGACCCTAAACTCGTTTTCCCGTTAGTCCATGCGCAGCACATAGCGTCACACGAACTTGTAGACTCTAAACCCTAACCGTCTATATTAGTCATATGAGCTATAGTCTAAACTCCTAGTATCCCCCTTAATAGCCCATATAGTAGTGCCCTATATAATCCCCTATATAACCCCCCTTTAAAGAGTTTAGACTATAGTACATATGTCATGCTGCTCCGTCTAGGGATTTCTGGACTGTTGTGCTAGCTCTCACAGGCATGGCTGCCAGCCGTACGAGCATGTTCTCAAGAATGCCGTCCACACATGTACTTTTGCTTTTATAAATGTATATTTATACATATACACACACACACACGTATATGTACAGATATCCATACATGCATATATGTAGAGTGTGTGTGTGTGTGTACACATACACTCCGACAATAAATGGGAGTACTCCCTCTCGGGACCCTGAAAACAAGAATCGCGCATGCGGGTAAGCGCGATCTTCTTTCCGGAGATCATTGCCACAAAAACGCCCTAGAATCGGCAACCATCATTCGGCCGTTTCTCCTGTTAGTACTCCCGAACAAGTAAACCTAAACCCTAAACCCTACAAGGATCCACAATATTGAGAGAAGTCCCACCTTGAAGCCCAATTCCTACATGTGGCTTGACCAGATTTCTGTTCCCAAACCGGGGCAAGAAAAGAACGACCCCAATTTGAGGAACTGTGCAGGGAAAAGAAAGCATCCAAAGTTGGTCGAGACCCTGAACCAACAAAAACTCCTTACCCCTAAACTCTCAACGTGTCCTCCATAGGAGCGACCATCACGTCCAGGCCGTTGCTCCTAATTTTGAAAACCTTAGAAGCACGATGTGGGATCATGTAGAACATTGCAAATGAATGCAAATACATTTTGACGGTCTATCTGAGGTACCGTGTACCCTATACCGATACCACCAATATACAAGGAATCGAGGACCATAATTTTGGTACCTTTTTGGGCTCTTACAGTTAGCTTCCAGAGAGATGTGGGTGCTTCCTCAACACTAGGGGCATCCTACACCCTAAACCCTAGAGAAGAAAGGGGGACCAGTACTTCAATTCAAGGAATGCCCATAGGGTAGCTTCGCAGATTGATCCCTCAACCCAAAATCCCCTGATACTCCCCATACAACCACAGGGTCCCTTAGGCCCCTTTACGCGGAGAAATCCCCCTCTGCTTGAATAGTCGGGTCCAATCGTCTTAGTTGTGCTTAAGGGGGAGTGAGGGAATGGACCTATAGTAAAGAAGAGAAGCCCCAAGAGAACCCCATGTACGCATGCCCTTTACTAGGACACCATATGAGACCTCAGGATGGGCCCCTTCAGGATTCCTTCGCTACAGGAGCACCCTAAACCCTCACCAGTAAGTTTTCTGCGGGCCTCTGAAACAAGGATGAGTATGCTTTGCAAGAATGGCAAGAGGCCGCTAGCGCCCCTTCAAGATGTGCATGGCCATGTCTCCAACTACATCTCTGTGTATGCCATATGTGTATGATGTACACATGTGTATGTGCGTACGTATGGTCTGGCTTGTATATATGCATGTACATACACATATGTGGAAACATGTACACATATGCATCTATGCACATATTATATATATATAGATATAGATCGACATAGATATATAGATGAATACATATACATATACATGTGTCTGTGCGTGCAGGTGCGCAAGGGCAGATCAGGCAATCAAACAGCCTGCGGAAGCTCCCTGTTTCAATCAATTTCCTAGCAGAGAGAGCATGTGCCAGAGGAAGAAGGACCGCTCCCAGCCAGCTCTACTCAAAATGAGGCGGCTCTTAAAACCCTAAACCCTAAACCCTATATAACCCCATTATAGTAGTTTCCATGTTCTTTTCCATTATCCCTATATATACCCATTATGGTAACTTAATTTGGGCAGCTCTGCCTTCACTTTGAGCCT